>JABTXL010000483.1:354024-372069 GCA_025134845.1 Neodon shergylaensis | reverse complement strand
TATCTATCATCTATCAATCTATCAATCAATCTATTATCTATCAATCTACCTATCTATTATCTATCAATCTATCTATATATCATCTATCTATCTATCTATCTATCTCTGTGTTAAAAGAATTTTAACATAAACAGCTTACGTTGACATAGTAACAACAGCTCTCTCACACACCTGAGAGGCTGCGAACCGGTAGTTGTTTGGTCATTAAGCCTGGGTACCTCAGCAGTCCCAGTCTGGCACTGAAATCCAGACAGCTCCTGGGGAGTTATGGGACTCAGTCTCCTACGGAAGCCTGGAAACTCTGGTTCTGATACCATAGATGGAATCAGCAGCAACAGCAGCAACGGTAAATCAGCCCAGAGGCAAGGAGGTCAATCAAGCAAAGGATCTTCTTCAAATCTTAGCTGTCCAGTAGCTGACATCCATATTTGGGTGGTTCTTCCAACATCAAGTATGGCAACTGGGACAACTCCTCCAATGAGACTCCCTAGTCCGGTGATTCTAATTTGTGGCCAGTTGCACTAAAACCGAGCATCTCCGTGGTGACATTCACAAGTTGGTCCTGACTTTGGTTCTTAGCTTTCAGAAATACGGGTTGTATGACTGTCACCCTGTAGGGCACTCAGCACTCCCATAGATGGCACGTGTCTCACACTGCCTGTTCTGTCTGGTTCTCTGGGGCTGAAGTCCAGATACTCAAACAGGGATCTTCTACCCAGCCCTGCTGGAACATCATGGGATACAGATTTGGCCTCTGTTCATGGGACTAGGCACTCTCTGAACCATTCTGTCTCTGAGCACATGATAAGTGACCCCACTGTCCTTTCATAACAATGACAGTAGCCAGATGAGGAAACTGAGAGAGGCCCTTTAACCTCTTCAAATCTTGCACATCTGAATCACCCAGCTGCAGCCTGAGTCCCAGCTGACTCCTCAGTCTCCAAGTTCAAGTGCAGCTGAGAAAATCTGGTAACAGCAGCTGGGAGACATTCCCTGGGTAGTCTGCTCACTCTACAAGCATAAGGACTGGAGTTTGATACCCAGAATGCATGTGAAAAAGACGGGTGTTGTGTTGGCACCTATTTTAATCCCTGCAGTGGGGAGGAGGAGAAAGGCAGGTTCCTGGGGCTCCACAGGATCAGCCAGCCTAACCTACCTGACAAGTTCCAGGTCAGTGAGAAAACTTGTCTTAAAAAAAAAAGGTGCCTAGGTTGGCCCCCGGCCTACATGTGTGCACACACACAAACCCTGAGATTAGATATAATGTGTGTAGTTCTCTAGTGTTTGAGTTCCATGCATAAAATAAAAATCTAAACACCCTGGGAAGAGCACTGCTTGGAGTAGTTAAGAATTTGATGTGGTGTGTGTGTGTGTATGTGTGTGTGTGTGTCTGTGTGTGTAGGTATGTGTGTGCGTGTGTATGTCTGAGTCTGTGTACCTATATACATATGTGTGTTATATATAACTGGTTTCTTACGCAACATGCATGACATATGTTTATCTTGGTACACATGCTATCGTACACAGTGGGTTTCTCCTGTTTGTGTTAATCTTAGTGACGGGTTGCTGTGTTGAGACGCAAACTCTGGATCTTGTCTGGGGAGTGCTGTACCGGAAGTCACTGAGCTGTCCACTCAGCTCTTCCTTTCCTGTTCTCTTCCTTCCTTTCTTGGAGACTGATCCCAAGACCTCCTGCACGCTAGGCAAGTGTCCCGTCACCCCGTCAAGCTACCCCCAGGACCCTTTACTGTGTTTTCCCTATGGTGCTAACCCTCTCCAGACATTGTGCTAATTTGAGCAGGGCACCCTGACAGGTGACAACGAGGCCAAGTTCACCTGTTTTTCCCTTCTCAGCCTGGCACATTCCATCGGCTCTGCACTGGATTCCACCCTGGAAGAAAAGGCATTCGGAGTGTGGATTCCTCTTCTCTCCCCGCAGCTGTGTTTAGAATAAGTGGATAGCCAGTGTAGGGGAGGCACCTGAGCGGGAGGCATGTAATGGGGTCTCTGGCTATTGATGTTACAAGAGGAATGTCTTCCTTCAGCATCTAAAAGTGCGCCCTGGAGTAGATGGGAAGCGTGAGTCGGGGTGAAGCACCCCAACCTCAGACTCACTTTCAGCCCCCTGAGTCAGGTACCCCCCACTTCTAGTTGAGACCTAGAAGGATCCTCCAGGAAGACGAGTTATACCTCATGAGCTGATGGGTGACATCAGGGAGAAGGGATGAAAATCAGGCTCTTTGCTAGGACTTGGAAGGTGTACCCAAGTTCTGATATCTCTCCGTTCTATATGTAAAACTGAGACGTGTATAGAAACCCATTCTTGCTCCTGAAGCTGTTGTACCTCATGGTTAGGGATGCCTCAGCACTGACTGAGTAGACACACTGGGACCCTTGCCACAGCCCTTAGGAAATACACTGAGCTCCTTGCCCAGGCTCTTTGTCTCAGCTCTGAGGAGATGTGCTGGGCCCTTTGCCTAGGCCCCTTGCCTCAGCACTGAGTAGATTTACTGGGCCCCTTGCCACAGGTCTGAGGAGACACACCAGGCTCCTTGCCTATACTTACGGAATGATTGTAAATGAATAAACTTCAAACAAGTGAGGTCCTGGCAATTCCCAGTGCAGGGGAAAACTGGGAAAGGTACAGCTGGAAGGCCTGTCTGTCCTCTGTCCACCCCTTCTGATCTGGGAGGAGGATGCTCACTTGTCCCTCTAAGGATGGTTCAGCCATCAGCGCCTTGTTGGAAGGCTCCCTCAACACCAGCCGCTGCACTTCCTAACTCTGTCTGGCTTGCGCTGTTGCCAGGAGGCAGGGAGAGGCAGTTACTCACTTCCTGAGGCCAGTGCACTGGCTGGGGCCTTTCCAAGCTGGGAAGTACTTCGTGGTGGTATACAGAGCTGGTTCCCGGCATCCTCCGGCTCGCTCCTAAGCCCGACAGAGCTTGGGAATTCCAGGGAGCTGATCTACCTGCATCCTCATGCCTCATGCCTTCTTTTCTCTCTGCCTGGCCATCTTGGCAAGAGGCCACCCCAGCCCCCTCCCTCCCCCATCCTCTTTATCTGAGGCCAAGGCTCAGGAAGAGGAACCCCTCAAGATAGTGGTGGAGCACAGCTTAGATCTTCTGGGGACTTCTTTAAGGACTCGAGGGGCCTAGAACAGAGAAGGCAGGGGTAATTGGTTGGGGCGTTTGAGGATGCGAAGGGGTGGGTGCCTGAAGGAACTGTTTCTGCCTATTTTTCCTCCCGATTCCAAATTCAGACTTTATCTTCTTGATCACCAGTGAGTGGTGTCATAATGGTTGATGCACAGCAGGCAAGAGTCCTTTATGATTATCCACATCTGCCTGCCCACCTACTGGCCAGATGGCTCCTTCATTGCCCAGGTCCTCTTGCTCTCTGCATCCACTGTTCCCTCCCCTGCACTCCCTTCCCAACACTTTCTGGACCTACACAATGGCCTGGCCATTTCTGGACTGTGCTTCTGTCTATGTCCCCTCAGGTACCAGGACTAGTCACGAATCAGGGTCCTCCTGCCCTCTGGCCACTTGTCATTGGTAATTTAATATACAGACCCCCAGGACCCTGTCCTTTCAGAGTGCGACAATCAGCTCTGCCAGTTGTGAGATTAGATAAGAGAGCTGATCGAAGGCCACCAGCAAAGCAGCAGGCAGGCGGCTGGGGGTAGACTACACCAAGGCCGGCCTTGATCTCAGCCCATGGGGGGCTTGGAACCACAAGTCCCCATGGGAGCAGTGAGGCTAGGAACACATCCATCAGGGGCTGCCAGGCAGCCAGAAGCATCTGCATCACGTCTCATTTTTGGCAGGAGTGCAAAGCACTCCTTTGAGGAGCGGGCTTTTGGTAGGGTTCAATGGAATTCACAGTGTCGGTTAAGGCCTCTTCCCCAACACTCCACCAGCCCCGGGGGGAGGGGCATGGCGCTCATTAGTCAGTTACCCCACTCTTCTGCTCATCAGCAAGCTCCTGTCTCTACAGAATCACCTGTTCTGCGCATCCCATACGTATGAAACCATGCAAACATGGGAACCTACATGCCTAGCCTAAGCTACTCGACAAGCTGGATTTGAGGTCCAGCCTCATCTTAGTAACTATTGGGTTCCAACCTTTTCATGACTGAATAATGTCCATGGTGTAGTCGCTCCCCCTTGAAGCTGCTTGCTCTGACTGTGGTGGCCGTCCGCCTGGGAGGCGCTGCTTGGCCCAATTTCAGTTCTCTGGTGCTATGCTCAGGCAGCTCCCGAGTTATAGGTCAGCCTAGGCTTAACTTTGGGAGGAGCCGCCAACCTGTTCTCCATCATTTTGGTCCCACCAGCAATACACTTCTTTTATCTGCCAATCACGGGCAGGAAAAAGGCCTGCTGATTCTGGAAGGATGCCTGACCAAGGGGATGCTGGGGTTTCTCTCAGTCTTTCCTCTCCATGAATATCCTTAGGTAAAAAGACCTTCGTGGCTGTCTGAGGTCTGCTCCCACAATAGATGCAATCACCTTACTGCTGACCAGAGAGAGTGGGTAATCTGCCTAAGGCTGCCCAGCTCACTGGTGGTTGAGGTGAAGCAGGACCTCAGGCTTGCTGATCTAGGGCTCTGCCTACCCCCGAGAGTGGGTCTCTGTCCTCACTTGTACTTTCCTGAGCATGCTGGGACTGATTTCCTGGAGCTGCCGGTCTTCCACCCTTCCTCTCATTCCCTGGTAGATCCTGATTTAGCCCCTTCCCGCTCAAGGCCTGGGCCTCCCTGGGAGAGATCTAGATACATAGCATTCCTCTGTTGGAGAGGTGAGGTCAGAGGGCCCACAGGCTGGGGGTGGGGGGCTCAGTTAGTCAGGTGCCCTTCATGGCTGAGCGATTCCTTCCATTTCACCTTCAGCTGCCTTCTAAGTGTGTTTGTAGCAGTCCCTGGATGGGCAGCTCACACATGGGCATCCAGAGGCAGCCACAGGACAGTTCCCCACAGCCCCCAGCTCTGGACAATGCACCAGTTCTAAGTGGGGAGCAATTTGGTCCAGCCATGTCCTGCCAGGTTGCAGGTATTGCCACCGTGGGAACCGCTCTCGGGTGGGAACTGAGGTTCACAGTGGCCAACAACGTGGGCTCATGTCTCCACAGCCACCAACTGTTCACAGTGGCCAACAACCCGAGCTCATGTCTCCAAAGCCAACTGCTCACAGTGGCCAACAACCTGAGTGATAGTGCTGGGAGGATGTGGGAGGGGCACTCTGGGGCCCCACTTTAGGGTAACACTGAGCAAGCACTTCCTGTTGATCCTGCCTCATAAATAGATACTACCTTCTTAAAGGTCCAGTCAAAGACCTAGAGGGCTGAGGTGGGAACTGACCCAAGGCTCTTTGATGCCAGAAATAGCCAGGGCCCCCCCAAGTAGCCTAGACGGGTGGGTGGTAACAACCACTTCCGGGCTCCAGGCTAGGCACTTTTCCCAGACCTGAAATGACTCAGAAAAAGAGAAGGTGACCTCCTCCTTCCCCAGGAGGTCGCTTTTTCATTCTGGGATTTATTGAGGGACATTCTGAGCAATAGAATGGAGGAGTGGATGATGTCACGTGGAGCCTGGTGAAGGGGAAGTGTTCTGAGTGAGTCACCAGCAGGTCTCTTCCATTAGGTGCTTACAGAATGCTGGGAGGCAGCACCGTGACTCTGGGGTTTCCTCAGTGGTCCAGCGCTCACGGCCAAGGGTGAAGTTGGGTGACCAGAGGGGCTTCCTAGAAGCTTGAACTGGAGCCCATGCTGCCAGGAACATTACTCTAGACCCTCCTTAGATCTCTTCCCCTGCAAGTGTGCCTGTTTCCTCGTGTGCTGAGGAGCCCAAGGGTGGCACTGGATGCCATGCTATCCCCAAAGCATGAAATCAGGGTCCACTTGATGCCACCATCTGATGAGGGTTCCTGGGGTATCCATCTCTCTTAATGGCTCTGGCTCCCTCCCAGCTGGGGAATCCCAGTCACCTGTGTGTACCCAAGTGTGATAGAAGCTGGGAGAACATTACTACCTTCAAGACTTGTTGGATGAAAATCTGAGTTCAGAAAGCATATGCAGAGAAGTGAAGGAGACCAACAATAAAGGGGTCTGACTGCCTTGTAGACACCCCAAGCTCAGTTCATTCATGGCCACAACTCCTGCACCTGACATAGGAACTCTATGCTTCTTAAAATTATTAGTGTGTGTGTGTGTGTGTGTGTGTGTGTGCATGTAGTAGAAGCCATAGGGCAATCTTGGGTGTCATTCCTCATGGACCCTGGCTGCTGGTGCTGTTTTGGGAGACCTTTGGGAGTGGGGTAGACTTTTAAAGGTGTGTATGTGTGTGCATATCTGTATATGTGAGTGTTTATAAGTGTATGTGTAAGTGTGTATGTATGAGTGTATGTATGTGTGTGTACATGAATGTGTGTATATGTGAGTATGTATTTAAGGGTGTGAGTGTGTATATGTGAGTGTATGTATGAGTGTGTGTGTCTGTGATGTCTGTTTAATAATTTTTCCTCTTTTTAATTGACTCCTTGTTTCCATATGGATGACTTCAGAAAGTTTTTACCGAGAGCCACAGGTCCTTTATCAGATAGATCTGTACTTTGCAAAGATTCCCCTCTGGACTTGATTATGACTTTAAACTTTTTATTACATCTTATTTATTTAAGGGTGTGCAAGCATGCAATGACCTCATGGGGCGATCAGAGAACTTGTGGAAGTTGGTTCTCTTCTCCCACATGGGTTCTGGGACTTGAACTCAGGTTGTAAGGCTTGGCAGCTAGTGCCTTACTCTGTTGAGCCATCTTGCTGGTCCAGATCATGACATTTTTAATGAGTAAGAATTCTGTTTATTGTTCATGTGCATAAATGACCCCTTTTTTCTGTAGTGGGTGCAGCATTTTATTTATGTAAACATTTTATTTTTTTATTTTTAATTGATTTTTATTGAGCTCTACATTTCTCTCTGCTCTCCTCCCTGCCTCTCCCCTCCCCCCTTCAACCAAGGTCCCCATGCTCCCAATTTACTCAGGAGATCTTGTCTTTTTCTACTTCCCATGTAGCTTAGATCTATGTATGTCTCTCTTACCGTCCTCATTGTTGTCTAAGTTCTCTGTGATTGTGGTTTGTAACCACCTATGAGTGAGTACATGTGATAATTGTCTTTCTGGGTCTGGGTTACCTCACTCAATATAATGTTTTCTAGCTCCACTCATTTTCCTGCAAAATTCAAGATGTCGTTATCTTTTCTGCTGTGTAGTACTCCATTGTGTCAATGTACCAAATTTTCCTTATCCATTCTTCAGTCAAGGGGCATTTAGGTTGTTTCCAGGTTCTGGCTATGACAAACAAAGCTGCTATGAACATAGTTGAGCACATGTCCTTGTGGCACGATTGAGCATCCTTTGGATATATACCCAAAAGTGGTATTATTGGGTCTTGAGGAAAGTTGTTTCTTAATTTTCTGAGAAATCGCCACACATCCAAAGGGGCTGTACCAGCTTGCATTCCCACCAGCAATGCAGAAGTGTTTCCTTTTCCCCACAACCTCTCCAGCCTAAGTTGTCATCGGTGTTTTTGATCTTGACCATTCTTAAGGTGTAAGATGGAATCTCAGAATTGTTTTGATTTGTAAGCAGTTTCTTAATTAAGGTTTGATAGGGAAGAGCAAAGCTCATTGTGGGTGGTACCATCATTGGACTGGTGGCCCTGGATTCAATAATAAAGCAAGCTGAGAAAGCCATGAGGAGCAAGCCAGTAAGCAGCACCCCTGCATGGTCTCTGCATCAGCTCCTGCCTCCAGGTTTCTGCCCTGTTTGAGTTCCTGTCCTGACTTCCTTTGATGATGAACAGCAATATAGAAGTACAAGCCAAGTAAACCCTTTCCTCCCCAACTTGCTTTCGGGTTATAGTGTTTTATCACAGTCATAGAAGCCCTATTGGCATCAGCTGGTACCAGGATAGTGGGATATTGCTATGACAGACCTAACCATGTTGTTTTGGGGAGGACTGTGGAAGGACTTCGGAACTTTGGGTTAGAAAAGTCCTTGAATGTTGAGAGCTCAGTGGGCTGTTCTGTGGGAGCTTGAAAGACAGGAATGTTGAAAGCAGGGCAGGCAATGGAGGCCTGGCTTGTGGAGTTTCAGAGGGAAGCAAAGACTCCACCAGGCCTTTTGTGTGAAGAATCTGTAGTTCTGGTTAGCTGGGTTTGAGGGATCAGCTGTGATTAACAGGGTACAGAGCCACTAAAGTGAAGCCTTTGCTTCACTGGGACAGTTGATGCTGGTCGGCTGGAGCAGAGAAATTAGCGGTGATGAAGAAGAGACCAGCATCACAGAGGTGGAATCTTCTGGGAAGTCTTTCCTGAGACTCAGCACAGAGAATCTGTGTTCCAGAGGTGGCCAAGGTTCTACCTTGTGCTGGCAGCTGAGCTTGGTAACATGTAAGAGTCACCCAGGTGGTATTGGCTTTGAAGACTTAAAGGGGTCATGGAGAGCAGCTGAGGCTTGGCACTGTGAGAGGCCAGGGGAGGTCATTTGGTAAAGGTGCAGCATCAGTGGCAGTTAAAGGTCCAGGACTGAAGGGGTCATGCAGGAAGGGTGAGACTTGGCACCAGGAAGAGAGCCTAGGAGAGGCTATTGATGAAAGTGCAGCTATTGCAGCAGAAGAACCCAGTGTTTGGAGATGCCAGCACCATGGGAAGACCACCCAGAACAGAGAGGTGGAGGCTGCTAAGCCTAGAAGCCAAGCTGCGTGTGCCGCAGAGGGCAGAGTCAGAGAAGTCACCCAAGCCCTTCAGAGGAGCGCAGGAGATCGTGAGTGAGTCCGACATTGGATGTTGCATCATTTACACTTTTGAGGTTTTGCTTTGCTTTGATTATAGCTGGGCCCTGGTTCTTTCCTCTTGAAGTAGGAAATTAATTTAATTTTGATTTTTTTCTGAGCACACAGTTGACAGATTTTGAAACTGAAAAAAAAAGAGAGACATTTAAATTTCTTTCTTTTCTTTTCATTTTTTTTCCGGTTTGTCAAGACAGAGTTTCTCTGTGTAACAGTCCTAGCTGTCCTGGAACTCGCTCTGTAGACCAGGTTGGCCTTGATCTCACTGAGATTCACCTGCCTCTGCCTCCATGAGTGCTAGGATTTAAGGCATTCACCACCACTGCAGGGCAGAGATTTTGAATTTTTAAAGAAACGGGATATTTAAAAAGGACTGAACTTTTTGGGGGGCAGGGCTAAGACAGGGTTTCCTCTGTGTAGCTCTGGCTGTCCTGGAACTAGCTCTATAGACCAGACAGGCCCTGAACTCAGAGATCTTCTTGCTTCTGCCTTCTGAGTGCTGGGATTAAAGCTGTGTACCACCAACACCTGGTAAGAACTGAACTTTTAATGTGTTTAAATTTATAAAAACTGTGGGACTTTTAAAGTTTTTTTTTTATGTTTTTAACATGAGATCTTGGGGATGAATGAGAAAGGAGAGGTTCTGGCTTAATGGTGATGTGTTTGTGTGTCAAATTGACAAGGGTCAATTGTGCTGGACTGTGTTATATCAACTTGACACAAACTAAAGTCATCTGAGAGGAGGGGTCCTCAGTTGGGAAAATGCCTTCCTAAGACCTGGGCTGTAGACAAGCCTGTAGGACAATTATTAGTGATTGATGGGGGAGTGTCCAGCCCATTGTGGGTGTGGCCATCCCTGGGCTGATGGTCCTGGGTTCTATAAAGAAGCAGGCTTAGTAAGCCGTGAGGAACAAGCCAGTAAGCAGCACTCCTCCATGACCTCCGTATCAGCTTCTTCCTCCAGGTTCCTGTCCTGTTTGAGTTCCTGTCCTGACTTCCCTCCGTGGGTGTAGTGGAAGTGGAAATGGAAATAAACACTTTTCTTCCTAAGTTGCCTTGGTCGTGGTATTTCATCACAGCGATAGAAACCCTAAGATATTTACTTACACGAATTTTATTTCTTTATTATTTTCAGAAGTCAGTTCTCTCCTTTCATGGGCTCTCGAGGGTTGAACTCAGGGCATCAGGCTCTCGAGGCAAGCTGCTGAGCCATGTCACTGCCCCTTTAGCAACATTCAGAAGGAGTTTGGGGAGCAGGAGGAGACTCAGATGTGGCAGGTCTGCCGATTTCAGCCCATTGGCGCTTTTGCTATGACGGCCACTGGCTCAGTGCTTTGCATACAGCCTGCTCAGCTGCTCCCAGGGCCTCTGTCCCCACCCTTGCTGGGGCAAGAACTCCTATCTTGTCTTAGTTAGGGCTTCTATTTCTGTGAAGAGACACCATGATCACGGCAACTCTCATAAAAGAAAACATTTAATTAGGACTGGCTTACAGCTTTAGAGGATTAGTCCATCGTGGTGAGAAGCATGGCAACATGCTTACCGGCAGACATGGTGCTGGAGAAGGAGGTAAGAGTTCAGTATCTGAATCCACAGGCAACAGAAGGAGCCTGCGTACCACACTGGGTGTAGCGTGAGCATAGAAGACCTCAAAGCCCACCCCCACAGTGATACACCTACTCCAACAAAGCCACACCTCCCAATAGTGTGGCTGTCTATAGGCAAAGCATTCACACACAAGTCTATGGGGACCATTCCTATTCAAACCACCACTTTCCCTACCTGCCTGTGTCCCTCATTGCCCTTTCTCTATTCCTACTAGACTAAGCACTATGATCTATCATTTTGACATCTCTTAGGCACTGCTAAGGAGAGTTGCACAGCTCAGTGCCCCCATGCTGCTGTCCCCTGGGAACAGCCAGCCCCAGCTGGGCTTTCACTGACTTCCAGGGGTTCCCATCTAAGTGTTCTATTTTCTCCCAGACTTTCTGGCTTTCTCCTTCCCCATTACACAAGCAAGCATCATCCATGGTTATACACTTGTTTTTAGGATGTGACCTCTTGGTCCCCAGCTAGTAGTCCAGGAACCTATTCAGAAACGTAAGCCAACATTGGCATATAGCACTTAAAATCCTGCAAGTTTCTTATTTTTGAGCTGAAGGCTCCTGGCTCCAGTTTATCCTTCCTGTCTCACCCTGCTGCCTCACCTCTCCACTCCGGCTTTCTTTTAGTTCCAGAAAGATGCACAGACCCAGACATTTGCTTCAGGCTTGATATTTATGCTATCTACAGATGGCTGCACAATAGATCAGTAGCCCAAGAGCCACTGGGGCCCTAGGAACGCCAGTTTAATGTTCAGATCACATAACGTGTACGAGTGCTGAGGCTGACGGAACTCAGTGCCAGGAATACAGAAGTTTGAGCTGACAGAATCTGTTGCATCATCCTGGAAGCCAGATGTGAAACCACTGTGTGGCAAGGTCCCAGGTCCCAGAGGTTGCTGGGATGGATCTGGTCCAGGCCTCCTGGCATCTGGTACCTTCTTAGATTGTGGCAGCAGAACTCTGTTCTGCGTATGATATTCTCTGTATGCCAGTCTGGGTCCCAATTTCCCTTAATTGTAAGGACACAGTCAGAGTGGGTCTTTATTTTTACTTGATTTTTCCACAAAAGCCTTCACCCAAATGTGCCCCACACTTGGGGCACTAGTACCTTAATGTCTTTTAAAAGGCACCATAAGTCTATAAGAGGAAAGATATTGGGCTCCAGGAGCATGTGTGGAGGGGAGCAGTTGCTAGAGTGTGCGCCTGGGAGAGCATTCACTTATTAATCCACACGAGACAGCATTAGGGTATTATTTTCAAGAATCTTAAAATTTATTCTTGGAAATTCCATGCATGTATACAACTTATCTTGCTTGTATCCAACTGAAATCACCCCTCCTCTTATTGTCTGGTTTCTTTTTTTCTTTTGAAAATTGTCTGAGTCCTAATAGTGCTGCCTTGCATGTACAAGCATGTGGGGGTATTCCTCGGAGCGTGGACAACATACCAACAGCTATATCCCTGAGAAAGATTGACTTCCCCTTCTTCACCTCACCCTCTCCCCCCCTACTTCTACCCTTTTCCTTCTACACCCTACCCTCTCCCCCTACTCCTACCCTCTCCCCTCTGCACCCCACCCTCTCCCCTCTGCACCCCCCCCCCTCCCCACCCCACCCTCTCCCCTCTGCACCCCACCCTCTCCCCTCTGCTCCCCACTCTCTCCCCTCTGCACCCCACCCTCTCCCCTCTGCACCCCACCTTCTCTCCCCTCTGCTCTCGTCCTTGTCTCTCAAGCCCCTACTCTCTTCTTCTATGGCAGTCCCCTTGCATACTTGCTTAGCACAAGGCTCTCTGTTCTAGAGTTTAAATTCCCAGGCATTGTATCCTGGCTGGTTTTTGTTCTGATGGCATCTAAAGCCTATGCCTAGTACACAGCAGATTCTGGGGCAATGGCCCGTGCATGCTAGATAATGGCTAGGCTTGGGGCTTGAGGCCTGGATCACTTTGCCTGAGGGGCTCTCTTGAGAGATGGCAAGAGGTCCCTTCCCCTCTCCGAAATAAAACCCTCAATATGGCATATGGAGTCTCAGAGAGGTCAAGGGGCTTGGCTTCCTTAAGTCTCTCACAGATACAGTGAGTGCTGTGGAGGTTGGAGAACTGTCTCCCTAGCTAGGCCTGAGGCTCCTGTCCAGGGTGCCACCCATTTGACGCCTGTACAGAAGCTCTGTCTGTCCTGACAGCTCTCTGGAGTCCATCTCAGTAACCTCCCATAATCATTCCTGCACAGAGGAGACAGTGCCCTGGGCTCTGAGGGCAACATGCAGTGGGCAGGACCTCCTGGCCCAAATTCTGCCTGGGCTATGAGTCCCCAGAAGCTCTTCCTCCTCTGGAAATGATTCCAAGAGGGCCTGGTGCGGGTTGTGCCAGGGCCGAGGAGTTAACAGAGCAATACTTCCACGATGCTCTAAAGTACTGCTATCCTGCTTGGGTCCCTGTAACATGTCTCCTAACTGCCAGTGGAAACTTCTGGAATGGACTTCCTGCATCCACAGCACCCTGAGTCAGTGCTGCAGAGCCCATGGATGGAGCGGCTAGGCCACGCAGAGGGCAGATCTTCCCAGCTGCCGACCCTGCTGCCTTCCCCTCCCCACCCTCAAGGTCACTCTGCGGTCTCACCACAGTCGTCCCCCTCAGGATGCTCATTTAATTCAATTTGCTTTTACTCTGCAGGGCAACAGCAGACCAGATCAAGGCCTTTTCCTTTCTGTGGTTAGAGGGTGGGAGGGCTCACGCAGATCCCTGGGGGCTTGGGCACCTGCTCTAGAAGGCTTCCACATGAACTGAAAGCCACAGGCTGTGGCATGGTACACGCTGGAGCAAACCACCGAGTCAGCTGGCAAGTTTTTGCCACCCCCCACCCCAGCCAAGGACAACACCCGATTATTAGCTAGCCTTCAGCATTTTCTGTTCTGTAGAATCCAGCATCTGGCTTCAGGTAACTGTCATCTCATTGAACACCCAGAGCACCGTTGTAAAATAGACACCGTGAGTCCCACTTTCTCTATAGGGAAACTGAGGCTCAGACAAACGCAGAGAGTCACCTCAAGTCACAAAACAGAAGCAGGAAGGTTCTCCTCCTCGGACCCTGCCTGTATTCGAGGGCCCACCAGGGCTCTTGTTTCTCCTCCACCTGCTCAGCAGGATCAGAACCTGATTTCTGAGCTCTGAGCAGTGGCTAGGGCAAGACCTCAGCCTGGTGACAGGTTCAGGGGGCATGAGGACAGGGAGTGCCCTTTGAGAGTGAGGTTTCTAAGTCTGCAGAGTGTGGTGGGGGGTAATTTCTTGGGCAGTAGCCAGGCCTTCTGGGATGCTCCCTTCCTGGAAGGAGGTTGTCAGCATGTGCACAGCAGGCCAAGATGTGCATATCAGGCGTAGCTCAGCTGTCACCCAGAGTGAGGGTGGCAGGGGCATGAATTAGGTCTCTCTCTCTCCCTCTCTCTCTCTGTGTGTATCAGGTATATGTAGGTGCGTGTAGAGAGGCCAAAAGAGAGCACTAGATTCCCCTGGAACTGGAGTTAACAGGTGGTTGTGAGTCACTCAGTGTGGGTGTTGGGGGTCTAATCTGGGTCCTCTGCAAGAGCAGCAAGTGCTCCTGACCACTGAGCCATTTCTCCAACCCCACGGGTTCATATTTTGCTCCAGCAATACCTGAGCAAACCAGCTTAAGGGAAGAATAGACTTACTTTGGTTTATGGTTTCACCTTGGTGGGGAGGGCAGAACAGAGCTGCTCTCACCATCCTAGACAGGAAGCAGAGAGGGCCAAGGCATGATATAGCCTTCCAGGCTACACCCCGTGACCTACTTCCTCCAACCAGTCCTTGTCTCCCACAGTTCCACCCCCTTTCGACAGTACAATGGATTTTGTAACCATCAATGGATCTGATCATTGAGTAACTCAGAGCCCTAACAAGCTCTGGAAACACCTTCAGCACTCACAGATACACCTGGAGGTGTGTTTCACTAGCATCCTGAGTGTCTCCACATCGAGGCGACAATCCAAATTAACCGTCACAAAGTGGGTCAGATCCCCAGAATACATGACTCTGAGACACAGAAACTCCTGAACAAGAACTTCTGGGGTCCGTCCGTCTCCTCTGAGGTGTGTTCAGGCCACCCCACTGAGGCGAGCAATGGCACCACGTGGCCACCAACTGCTCTGGACTCCATGGCTGAAAGAGCCCTTGCAGAAGGAACACTGACTGAATCCCCAGCATGAGAGAGACTGGGCTAGGCTGTGCTCCTTCCAGAGCAGAGATGTAGGATTTGTGCACAGGGCACCTACTTAGGGGGGAGCCTGTGAAAAAGGGAAGGATACAGAGAGATGCCAGGAAGGAGGAAGCTGTGTAAGAGACCTTATGAATTAGCCATGGCCAGGGTGCCCGGAGCTGCATAGCAACGGGATCTAGTGAGGAGGGAGTGAAATCTCAGAGACATGTGCCGGGGACTTACAGGAAGGCATTTTCTGCACTTCCGTTTCCACAAAGCCTCCAGCCCCACAGTGATCCTTTGCTGCATATGAATACCCCTCAGGGACCATGAGCTGCAGCCACTGTGACCCCCAGGCAGGAGGTGACAGATAGGCACAGCACAGGTGACAGCATGGCTCAGCGCCCGAGCGAGCCTGCCCTGTCACCATGGCTGCTGTGAGCAGGTGGAGGTGAGGATCAAAGCTAAGTCCCTTTCAGGCTTCTGTCACCGTTCCGTCTTGTTTCCTGGCTTCCCTTCTGTCCAGGAAATCTTCAGCCTTGGCTTCTGCTGCAGCTGTTGGCTTTTCTGAGACTCTAGCCCAAATTTCCCAGCACACTTTCCAAAAAGGAGAGGTGGTCCCCTTACCTCTCTGGAGCTTAACTGGTCAGTCTGTGTGCCTGTGGGTCAGACATCCCTGGAAGGCTCCAGATGCCTGTTTTGACCTCCAGAAAACTTGATTTGAGGAACTGGGTGGATCATTCCCATCCTACCCATGGTCCTAGAGAGATGAAGGCCTTTGCTTAGGTGGGGGCACTTGGGGAGAAGGACCCATTAGACCTTAGCAGGTCCTTGCTTCTGAGACTAGATTCCCCACTGGGAGAGAGGCCAGGCGAGGGGACTTATCTGTCTCTGACTCAGGCATGAAGATCCCCACATGGCTAGGAGGTGGAAAAACACCAGAGTTGCTAGACCAGATGAATTTCATCCTAGTGACAGAACTCAGACCCCAGGGAGCAAATGGACGCAATATGCAATGGAAACGGAGGCTTTGATTCAGTTGCTCTCTCTCTCTCTCTCTCTCTCTCTCTCTCTCTCTCTCTCTCTCTCTCTCTCTCTCTCTCTCATACAAAAGGAAATGGATGTGGACAGCACACAGCCAGAACCAGGGATCCCTGACATCCCTCTGTCCTGCTACCCACCTCCCAAGGGAGGAACCAGGGCCAAAGAGGTTACACAGGGAATTAGCGGTGAACTCACTCACCTTTGCCAACAGAAAGCAAACAGGGAGGCTGGGGTGAGACCTGGCAGCTCTGGGAATGAGGTGGGTGGGAAAAAGTGAAATCCGAGAGGGGTGGCAGCGGACATGAAGGTGAAAGGTCAAGGGTGGGGCTGCTGCTATAGGCATCCTGCTTAAATTAATCACTCAGTTGAGCAACGGTGAAGAAATTGGTTTTAGTGTTAGCCATGCAATCAAAGCATGTGATCCAAGAGGACAAAGGGCTCCCTCTGTACTCAATTAGAGGTACCCGTTGGGATGACAATTGATACCATCTGCTCAGCCTTTAAGACTGAATCCAACCTGCTGTGTGCCAGGGGCTCCGTGTGGAGTCTGCTCTCCTGGCTCTCCAACAGGAGGCATATGGTTGTGGGGAGGGACAGACTCGGACTGTGTGGTGAGAGATTGTAAGAGGAAGGGGATGATAGGGAACTGAGACTAGAGGGAGTGATGCTCATTGCTGCCCGAGGAACAAGGTCTATGGAGGACCGGCAGGATCAGTTTCTAGGTGATAGAACAAGCTATGGGAGACTCCTGAGGCCTGATCATTGAGGCTCATGGGTGGCTGAGAATAGCAACTTGTCTATAAGAATAGAAGTTTGGAGAAAGATGTGTGGGATTTAAGGAGGTCTTAAGACCAAGTCTGGGGCTTCAAGCAATGAAGAGGTCTCAAAACCCTGGAAAGGGATTTCGACTTTGTCTTAGTGGTCTGGCAGCTCTGACAGCCCCAGAGGATAGTGTGTGTGTGTGTGTGTGTGTGTGTGTGTTAGATAGGGCTCTCAATAGAAAGAGAACTAGTAAGATATGTGTCCATATATACATAGGGAGAGTTATTTATTGAAAGGAGTAGGCTCACATGACTGTCTGAAATCCATTGAGTAGGCTCCCAGGCTGGAAACCAGGGCATGTGACAGTTGAAGTTGGGAAGTTCCTGCTGCAACATTCTCTCTTGCCCAGGGATGCCAGCGTATTTTGTCCTACTGGGGCCATCGACTGGTTGGATAAGGCCCATCCACATTACAGAGGACAATGTGCTCTATTCAAAGTCTGCAGATTTCCAAAACACTCTTACCCAGGCTAACCTCACACACACATCTGGGGTAAATTTGATCACATATCTGGGCCCCAAAGCCTGGTCAAGTTGACACACCATCATATGGTCATCAGTGGAGTGTACCCCATGATCAGAACTACATTTCCTGGGACCCCCCTGACTATGGTGAGGAGGATCTGGGCATGTGGAAAACTGGAGAATGGAGTGCCCACGGGAGGGGTGGAGCGTGTCTAGAGTGAGGATGGGGGATGGAGATGGGCATTCTATTCTGACTGCCTTTTGCTGAAGGACTTGCTGGAGAAGGAGGGGTAGCATGAGGATTCTAGGGTGCTGGGGGCCCTGAGTTTTATGTTGAGTATCTGGGTGGGTGAGTGGAGGGTTGAGTGAGGAGCCCAGGTTCCCAGTGACACAGAAAAACCCCTGATAGTGGTAGCTGGGCACACTGCCCTCTTGATGCGTGGAAACTGTCCCATGTCCATAATGATAGATGCTCCCCACTGTGCTTCCTGTCTCTGGAGTGGCTGAAGTGCTGGTTAAATGAATCATCACCTCCTGGTTTCTCTCCAGGACTCAGAACCACACCCATCCTGGCAGAGTCCACCGAGCACCTCCTTTTTACTAACACTGCCCCCAGTGACTTCTCTCTCCTCCCAAATCCCACGAACTGTGTTTATTATCCAATTCAACAAATGACTTGTTCATTCTCTGAGTGTTCTTTAAAGGCTCACATTAAAGTGCTTTTTATGGACAATTGATTTCACATATTTTATTTATAGCCAAGAGCTGTCAGACTCCCCAGGCTGCAGAAATAAGAAAGTCTGACAGCTCTTAGGAAGCAAAGGTTTGTCTCTTGTTCAAGCTCTGGGTTGGGATCCCAGGTCTGTCCCTACTTCGGTTTTCCATCTTGTTTCACAATTACCTTGGTCCATTGGATCCTCACGAGGGCCCCAGAGGGTAGGAAGAGAGAAGGGAGGACCCTTTGCCACAGACTTTAGGAAGTAGACAAGCAAGCAGCTGGTATCACTCTCTCCTACATCTCTTTTGCCAGAATATGGCCATTGGGGGCTTGCTGAGCTGCAAA
>JABTXL010000483.1:339858-354014 GCA_025134845.1 Neodon shergylaensis | reverse complement strand
AGGATCCTAAGGGGCCTCAGCCATGTGCTGTGGGGCTTGCGGGGAGGGGAGGGTGGTTCCTGCTGTCACTGGGGCACTCAAGCAGGACCTGCTATGAGGCTGGGCATTGCTGGGGCATGTGGAGGTAGGGACTATGAGACACACACGGGCCAGGCAAAGGTGGAGCCGTCCAAGGCACACCAGGAGCTCAGGGACCAAGATCTGATAGGAAACCAGACCCGGGTTCAAGCCAAGGTTCTTTTTAGAGCTCTATGTTTGGGGCTGCTAGATGGCTTGATATCTGGGAAATTCCCGCAGCGTCCAATTCCCGGCACCCAGAGCCCCCACCTGCACAGCCATGCCTCTGGCCTGGGGGCTTCCCCAGCTGTGGCTTCTGGGAAGAGCCTGTCAGATAAGTCAGTGGCTCAGAGTAGTGACGTGAGGAGTTTACACTGCCATGGTGGCCAGTCACAGTCACTTCTCAGAGTCCACTTGAGAGGCCTTACTGGACAGAGAAGCTCCTTCCCGACTTTCCATGAGCGGGTGTGGGACATACACAAACACAGACTCACATACCTGGACACTGTCATACCTGAATGCATGGAGTGGGCAGGCCTTCGCTTCCCATGTGTGCACTTCTTCACATGGAGATACCTGGCACACAGAAGCACAGAAATCTACTTCCTCCCCCCGTTTTGCCCTCTGTTGAGTCCAAGTTGTCTTAGGGACAATTTCAAGTGCTGGGACTGTGTGGGTGGCAAGTCCTATTATGAATAAAATTAATGAAGTTATATTTTTGTGTTATTGGTTATGAAAAGAAAACCCTAATATTTGGCTATGTTGGGAACATAACTTCAGGGCCTCCCAGACATGCTGTTGGGCTGTTTGCTTACTCCCCTCTCCTACCCCTGCCTTTCAGCCAAACTCAAGTGCTGTGTGTGTGGTATGCATGTGTGCACACATGTGCCAATATTCTTACCTGTGCAGGTGTGTGTAGAAGCTAGATGTCAATGCTGGATTGTCTTCCATTGGATGCTTGTTCTTTTTCCTGGGATGGGTTATCTCGCTGAACTCAGAGTGAGCAATTTTGGGTAGACTCGTTGGCCATCAAGCCAATAAGTTCCTCTTGCCTTCATTCCACAGCGATGGCGTTACAGGCACAAGGCACTCACTCCTTGCTTTTATGTGGTTTCTGGTGATTCAAAGTCTTGCTGCCATGCCTTCTGTCTGCTATCGTGGGACCTAACCACAACCCCCCACCCCAGAATTATAAGCCCATATAAATTTGGTCCTCTGTAAGCCACCTTGACCATGCATGATGTTTTATCACAGTGAGGAAAGTAACTAAGACAAATATACACACAAAAGATAAAGGAAAACAAAATTGGGTGTCTAAAGTTCCTTTCAGTGTGTGCGTCATGTCTGGGAAGAAATTCATGGGCAAGTCCGCTGGAGGCAGATGCAGAACCTTGGGCTATAAGTGGGCAGCAGCATCCTGCCTCCAGCCACGGAGGCCTGTGGTCCTTCTGATGTCTGCCTGTGGTACAGGCAGGGTAGTGAGACACAACAGGAAGTGGTAAACAAGCCCCAGCCTCCCCAGCCTGGGCAGAGGACAATGAACTCTGGGGCCTTCAATTGTGAAATCGCCACAATTGACATGTGGCACCAAGCGGACTTTGGTTTTTGTGTCTCGAGTGCAGAGGCCAGGTGCCAGCCAGTCCCTCAAGTGGAGCAGTGGAGCCCTACAAAGGAGTTCTTAAGGAAGGAAGATGGGAGGGAGACGCCGGGGAAATGGCACTGGGGTAGGAGGTTGGGATGAGGAAGGAACATCCTCTGGAAGATCAGAGCACAGGATTGGTAGTTTGGGTGAAATCTCCTCAAATCCATGGTGGGCAGGTTCCTGCTAACCCCTAGGTTTTGTCTACATGGGTCAGTATTATCTTCTGCAGACTTGGGGACAGGGTCCCGAGAAAATGACTCTTCCCGTCACACCAGAACATGGCTGTGTGAGCTCAGAGCCCCAGGATGAAGCCCAGCAGGACTGGTGCCAGGTCGCTGGCAGAACCTGAGCACCTGCCCTTCCCCCACTCTGACCACCCACTTCCTATAGAGACTCTGCATGGTCACCTTGGTATTTATGGTCAGTCATGAGTACTGAGCATGCTACCTTCTGTCGTCACTGAAATTTGGATGATGTCAACTTGACACAGTCTAGAATCCTCTGAGGAGAAAGTCTCCATGAGGGTGGTCTAGATCAGACTGGCCTGTGAGTGTATCTGTGGAGGGTTATCGTGATTATGATAATTGAGATGAAAGGTCTCTATCCACTGTGGACCCTCAAACCATGAGCCAAAATGAGCCTTCCTTCTTCAGCTGTTTCTGTTAGGTAATTTTGTCACAGCATGAGTAACTAAATACTGTCACCAGTGTCATTACTTACCTCCACATTGTTTGGGACTGCTCCCCGGACTGTGTCACCAGGATTCAACAAAGAAGCAGAGAGAGATGGACCCTGGTTGCTCAGTTCACCTTCTCCTTTTTATTCAGTCTGGGGACACAGTCCATGGACTAGTACTGTCCATATTCAGGATGGGTCTCCCCTCCTCAGAAAGAACTTTCTGGAAATAAATATCCTCAAGTCCTTTCTATAAAGTGGCACCAAATTTGCATATAACCTATGCACATCCTCCCACATACTGTAAGTCTCTGGAGATTACATATAATGTTCAATACAATGTATACATAGGTAGGGAGAGTTGTTAGGCTGAGTTTTGGGGTGGTTGGGGCTACGGGAGAAATAAAATCTGCACATGTTTAGTATAGATACAATTTTACAATATTTTACAATATTTCAGTGCTTTTCACAGAGCTGGAGCCCATAGATGTAGAGTGCTGGCTGTGTATTCTTGCTGGTATGTAATGTCCATCTGCCACGGAAGCTTGCCTATGGCTGGATTTGTGTCAGTGATTTATTGAGGGGAAAGAAAATGAGAGGAAGATGGCCAGGGCAGATGAAAAAAATGTTTTAGCTGGAAACCAACTTCTGCCTCACCGTGCAAGAGAACTCTGGAATACTGAAGAGTTCATTGCCAGGGACAGCCTTGGCCACCATCAACATGCCTTTGGAAAAGGTCTGAAGTGTGCAGAGAATGCAGCCTTCTGCTGCTTTTGCAGGAGGCAGTGGTGGTATTTTCTGTCTTCCTTCTCATCTGCCTGCTCACAGTCTTGGTTTGCAGCATCCCATGTGTCTGAAGCCTCCCTAGTTCCTCCAGCTCACAACCTGTCCAACTCCCCTCCTCTAGCTGCCTGGAAACCATCCACTATCGCCTGGGAAAGACAGAGGCGGTTCCCACTTCAGACAGGATCCTAGGTGTCTAGAGGACAGTGAACACACTTGTCTGCATGTCCCTGCTGATCTTGGTAGCTTGTACTTCCTCTCTTTCTGACTCCATGCTACTCCCTTCCTCCCTCCCTCTTGGTGAATGCCCTTACCTCATATTTTATATGCATGGCAGCAAGAACATGAGGCAGCTGGTTGTAGCACATTTGATAAAAGCTCAGAGACAGATATTAGGGTTCAACTTGAAGACCAGAAAAACAAAGCAACCAGTCACTGGCTCTTACCTCAACCTCAGTCTGAAATGGTGATTCTGCCTCCAGGAAACCTCAAAATGAAACTGAGTTGAGAGTTGTCTCCCCACCCCGCCTCCTGTCTTATATTCCTCTCTAGTTCTGGGGTTAAGGGCGTGCACCACTACACTTGGTTTCTGTGGCAAAACTAGTGTGGCTACTGGGATTAAAGGTATGTGTTACCACTGCCTGGTCTGTAAGACTAGCCAGTATGGGTGTTTTACTCTTTGGTCTTCAGGTAAGTTTTATTTATTAAAATACAAGTGAAATAGCCACTATATTTACCATTTTTGTCTAAAATAAAAAGACTATAACTAATATAAGAAAAACTATATACAATAGGTACAATAACTATATACAATATATATATAGGCAATAGATCCCTCAACAATGTCTAGTCCATTTGCATTTGACAAATTCAAAGAAAATACTCCATCCTATCCTGGTGAGTCCAAAGTCTTGGACCTAATTTACTTTCTATCATAGCTTGCTTTCTGTGTGAGATAAACAAGGACAATACAACTTTAACTATCTAGTCTTCAACTCCCTCAGAGAGCCAAGAAGGAAATAATATTAGCTGAATAAGCAGAAAGTGCAGGCAAGTGACTTCCAAAAAATGTGAGTAATGACAGAAACAGCTGGCTGCCTGGACAGTCACCCAAAGTTTGTCTGCAACATTGGGGTATCCATTTTCGGCCTACAGGCCTAGCATATCCAACAGACTTTTCTGTGAAGCAGGATATTCTGAATGGCTGTCCCTCTTTGTCTTGACAATGTTTGGTAATCACTTTCTTTTATGTCCTGCTTATCTAATTAGATCAGCATACTGTTAGGAGTCCAGGCAGGGGCATTTTCTTGCTCAGGGCCTTACTTTTGACACAGAGAAGATAAATTTCATGTGAAACTTGTTGAATGCTTATTATCTTCTCTGAAGTAGATTGGTGCTACCAAGAGCAGACATGTCTCATTGTCATAAAAAAGGCCTATGTTATTAAAACACCTTAAATGCCATATTCTGTAGATCTCTTAAGTGTTTGAAGATGACCTGTCTATATAAAATATGTCTTTGTTTGACCTTGAAAGCATACCTAATGTGACCACAAGTTCTATTATAAGTGACTAATTACCAACCTGCATTTTCTTATTATCCTAAACAGTTGGTAATAATAATTTTCAAGGACTAGAGATTTGCATTACATTGTTAAATGAGCTGTATAGGTGCAATACCTTGAACAAGATTGGAAATGTATATACAACATGTTTTATCAAAATTAATCTCAAATTTATATCAATATACAGAATTTATGTACAATATACAAAAGTTCAATCCAATAAAAAACTTTTAAAATGTGCATGCCCTTAATCCCAGAACTAGAGAGGAATATAAGACAGGAGGAGACAGCTCTCAGCACAGTCTCATTCTGAGGTTTCCCAGAGGCAGGTTCACCATTTTCGGACTGAAGTCAAGGTAAGAGCCAGTGACTGGCTGCTTTGCTTTTCTGGTCTTTAGGTTGAACCTCAGTATCTGTCTCTGAGCTTTTATTAAACAAGCTTCAGCTGGTCACACAATGTCTACAGCCAGGAAGAGAGAGACATAGGCTGGTGCCCTGTCCACATTTAGGCCAGGGCTGAGATGCTGGGACTAGACAGTGAGCTGGAGGGCTCCAGAATAAAGCTGAGTTGAGAACCATGAGTTATCAACATGTCAATGCATTCTTCCCATCTCCCAACCTCAAAGAATGGGGTCTACCAGGTGGTGGTGGCGGCGCACGCCTTTAATCCCAGCACTTGGGAGGCAGAGGCAGACGGATCTTTGTGAGTTCAAGGCCAGCCTGATCTACAGAGCAAGTTCCTGGACAGGCTCCAAAACTACACAGAGAAGCCCTGTCTCGAAAAACCAAAATCCAAAACAACAACAACAACAAAAGGTGGGGTCCAGTGGCCTTGCTCTTCAGTGGTCCCCTGTTACCAGGGACAGAGGCTGTTATGCCTAAACTTATTTGTCCACCTGACTTGATTTAGAATCACCATGTTTCTTAGTTAGGGGTTTTATTGCTGTGCAAAAAACACCATGACCATGGTAACTCTTTTCCAAAAAAAAAAAAAAGATTTATTATGTCTATAAGTCTACCTAATGTATGCCTGCACAGTAGAAGAAGGCCCCAGATCTTGTTATAGATGGTTGAGAATCACCATATGATTGCGGAGAATTGAACTCAGGACCTCTGGAAGAGCAGTCAGTACCCACAGCAATGGGGTTTTATCAGAGTGCCTCGATTATAATTTCAGAGGTTCAGTCCATTATCATCATGATGGGGAGCATGGCAGCATGCAGGCCGACATGGTGCTGGAATAGTAGCTGAGAATCCTACAACTTGCAGGCAACAGGAAGTCGACTGAGAGACTGGGCACGGTATTCTGAGCATAGGAAACCACCATACGCATTCCAACAAAGCCACACCTCCTACTAGTGCCACTCCTTACGAGACTATGGGGGTCAATTACATTTAAACTATCACACTGTGCCAACAGACCTGTGGGTATGTCTATGAGGAAGTTTCCAGAAAAGTCTAAGAGATAAGGTGTAAGAATTGGGTCCTAGGGTCTAGGGAAAATGTTTACACAACCCAAAGTAGTTCGGCAGGGCAAAAATCTTTATTTCTGTAGAAGGGTGCATAGCTGTGTCAAATAAAACAGGCGAGGGCACCCAGTGTGAGTCCCACGGGCTTTTATTCCTCATGCAAAGGAGTCTGCTGCCTTGCTGAGCACACTTGCCTGGTGCTGCAGGCCTAGAACTGAAGTACAGTGTATTCCAAGTGAGCTTTATCCCCTCAGTAAGCCATTCTTTGCTCATCTCTGTATGGGACCTAACATCCTGATAAACACAAAACCCCTGGAATATGTTAACTAAACCTCATTCCCCGCCAATCAAAGACCTGAGGTTGCTATTAGTTCCCAAAGCCTGCAGCTGTAGCCTTCCTCCCTGGCATTTCCACCAATGTGCTTTTTAAATTCTTTGACTTATGACTTTCTTTGTTCCGTTCCTATAAAAACATGATACAATTTCTTCCACTTTGGAGCATAGAATTTGGGGTAACCATGGTCACTCATATTTGGCTCCAGAATCAAAAATTTCTTGTTCCCTTTGAAGTGATAGCCATATTTTTCTACTTCCAGGCATTGCACTGATTTATATTGAGGTCCATTCTAAGAGACACAATGTTAGAATTTATGGCAGAACCTTAAGACTCTGAAGGAGGCTGACGCGCTAGCTGACTGGGGGCCATGGCGGTGGGGGCAGGGGAAGGAGATGGAAGTGAGTCTGCTACCCGTGGCCCAGAAGGCTACTACAAGACCAAGGCTCTGGGAAAATCACTTGTCCTTTTTAACCTCTACTTCTCAATCTGTGAAATGGGACTTAACATCTAGCACCCCAAGTCTACTGTCATAAAGTACCCAACGCACACTTTGGGCTCCCTGTGTGACTGATTGGTGGGCTTGACTATGTAATGACCAAAAGGGGAAGCCTAACCATGTTGATGCAGAGGTAACAGTGGGCATTGGCCTTTGAACCCAATGCTGCTATGACCCAGTCCAAGGGCCTTTGAGTTCATGAGCTGTATCTGTCCCCATGAATGGTGGTGGTGGTGATGGTGGCATGCATGTGTGTGGGGGTGCTGTGAGTGCTCTTGATGGTGGGCTGAAGAGGGGGGTTGCTTCCCCCTCATCCTCTTAGCACTCTTCAAGTGTGCTAACCATGGGTGACGTACACTCAGAGACAGAGATGACTAAATATGGGGTTCAGATGTTTGTGGCTCATCTTTGACATTGGATTCCGTGCGACAACATAAACTCCAAAGAGTACACAAACAGAACAGCCCCTGGAATGTGTTTACAGTGATTATTAAGGAGGGAGGTGACTTCTTGGCCACTCCACTGTGTGACTAAGCTCTTATTTACCCTCCTCCCATTGCGCATGGATGGCTTGCTGGAAACTGGAAGCGTGGGGGTGGACCGCAGAGCACTTTGATGCCGTACAGCACAGAAGCGTGATCCTAGAGGGCCCTGAAGCCTCTAGACTCCACCCATTAGCTCCACATCTTCAGACAGGGGTCTCCCCACCTGCTAAGGTGCCTCCTCAGCAGACTATGGGTGCCTCAGGAAGAGGCTGCCTTCAATGTCTGGCTCAGGAGCCAAGTCTAGAAACGTCCACTTTGTTCTCATCTATCCATCATTGGGTTTTACTGCAGCTTCTGCAAGGTTCTGGATTCGGACATGAATCCACTCAGCTCTTTGCCCTGAAGCTTCCCATCTAGACAGGGAAGCAGAGAGGAGCTGAGCATGCATGACACTGTAGGGCTGGCAACCCTGGGACAGAGTGAGTGTGGCTCACAGGAGGTCTCTCTGTGATCTGGTGACACGGGAGAGGGGCCTTTACAGTGTGGGCCTGAGGGCAGAGGAAGTCCTTAGCTGTGGTGGTCTGGGCAAGAACACCCAGAGGTTTCTCCCCTCACTTTGCCATTCTGGGAAGATTCAAAGCTCTTCCCAAGATGGAGGTTGGGTGGGGCTAACTCTCACAGATGAGAACCCAAATCCACGGTATCTCATGGAATTCCATTTATGGTGTATCTTGTCCACATGCACCTAACATGGAGCTGGACCATTCATGTGTTTCAAATTGAAATTCCATGCACACTGAGTGTGGTGTCAAGGCCCAAGGCAGGAGGGCAGGGGTAGGATGTCCATCACATGTGATCTAGACTGCCTACCTGGAGGATCCTCTGTCTGCTCTACACTGGGCAGCTCTTGGCCTGGAGTCCCAGATCTTCACAGTGGCCATGCCTGGCTTGCCCCTTCCACTGCTCCTTGCCCTTTGCCAAAGCAGGCCGCCACTCCTCTGCCCAATTCACCTGTCCCCCAAGACCCAGCAGGACAGAAGAAAACTGCCTCATAGGATGAACACTCGCCATGAGTAGAGGGGCATACTGTAAAACAGGGTTCCTTGCTCTGAAGCCTCTGTGCCCCTAAGTAGCCCCAGCCCTTCTCCTTTGGGCTGTTTGAATGCTGTACCCCTCCTTTCCTGGGCAGAGGCTGTGCCAGTCCCGTGTCCTCACTCTGTGCCAGCATGGAAGGGAAGTGACAACACAGCATTTCTTTGTGCCACTTACTTCCTGTGATTCTCAAGGGGGCATTGTTCCACTGTCTTTCTTAGGGGTTTTTCTTGCAGTTGGCAGGTAGTCTAGCATGCACGTGTTTGGGGCCTTTCCCCTCTAGCTTCCCAAAGCTATGTTTACTTCTAGAAGATTTAGTTTTCAAGGTTTGAAATTAAAGTCTTTGATTCATTTCAAATAAAATACATATAAAACATTAAATATCACATGCCTTTCATCTCAGGGAGGTAGAGGCAGGTGGATCTCTCTGAGTTCCAGGCCAACCTGGTCTATACAACAAGTTCCAGGACAGCCAGAACTGCTACACAGAGAAACCCTGTCTCAAAATACAAAACAAAATAAAATTAATAAAAGAAAAAAGTAAGTATCAAAAAGGTGGATGGACACAGGAGTCAAATGGAACATGTCTGTGGCCTACAATGTTTGGCCACAGCAGGGCATCCCACACAGCAGAGAGAGGACCCTGCACATCAGATACACAGCACACTAGGAACAGTGCAGGGAATCACTACTATACAATCGCAACATGGAAACAACCTGGCTTTCTAATAATAGAGATTAAGTAAACTATGACCAATCCACTTAGTAGAGGGTTATGTAACTGTTTTAAAAAGGAATTACAAGAGCAACTTAATAATTTATAATGCTTACATCCAGTCTCAAGTGGCAGGGGTCAGGAGTCCATGGAGCTGGACATATAACATCATGGCATCTCGGGCAAGGAACAGAAAATCTAACAACACATTTAAAATGGACTCCACCACCACTGTGATGGGTTCCAAAACCACTGTTGTCTCCTGCCCCTCCTACCAGTGGTCCAGCAAGGGGCTGCTTCTATCCAGCCTCTCTGGGCAGACACTTCCCCTTCCTGGTCAGCCTTTGTGAGCAGGGCATCAACCCTGGCCCAGGAGGGGTGATGCTGCAGGATGGTCCAGGAGGGTGATGATGCTACAGGATGGTCCAGAGGGGTGATGCTGCAGGTTAGGTCCCACTGAGTTGCAAGAGGACCCTAACTGGCTCAGTGACACCATTACTGCCTCTCCCAATGTGTATACGGTAATATTGGCCCTCTAGGCTACCAAGTAGCTGTCCCAGAGGTACTGGAAGATACTGTCCCTGCCCTGGCCATCTCATTCTATTTCTTTCCTAATAGACCCCTTCTGGAATCCATGGCCTCCCCATGGGAGGTGTGTCCCATAGCTGTGCCTGTCTGCTTCCCACCATGATGATCGTGAACTAACCCTCTGAAATTGTAAACAAGCCACTAATTCAATACTTTCTTCTATAAGAGCTGCCTCAGTCATGGTGTCCCCTCACAGCCATAGAATAGTAACCAAGGTACCCACTGTAGCGAGATCTACACTCCATACTTATCACTGCCTCATTCAGTATAGCAACGAATTAGAATCAGTCATCCACAGGCGGATGGTCACTGGGAAACCTAGTATGTATATAAAATGGAATGCTATTCATCTCTAAAGCTAAATTAAATTACAAAATCTACAAAAAAAAAAACGGGCTTAGAACATTTAATATTAACCAAGGTCATATAATCTCAGAAAGAAAAAAAAACCTTGTGTTCTTGCTCATATGTGGACTCTAGCCAATAACATATGTATATATTTAAGCACATGTGCATGCAGGTTAAATATAACATGAAGAAACGAGAACAAGAAAAGCTAAATATAAGGAAATGAAGAAGAACTGAATATAAGCGTTAGTTCTGAATGAGGTTATAAAGCTAGTTGGTTTTTGTTTGTTTGTTTTTGCTCTAACTTTGTCATGGGTTTTTTGGTTTCGGTGTGGATAAGCACATAAACATATATTTGATAATGAAGATATAATACTCAGTATGAAGCTCCACAGCTTCGTGAAGGCTGTTCTGGCTATAGAAGTCAGTCACTGAGATGTACAGACTTTGGGCCTGTTTAATTTTACTGTGTGACATCTATTTTATTTGCAAGTTTTAAAAAAATAAAGTTTATAAAATTAATGAATTAAATAAAATTAACTAACTAAAAATGAAAAATGAAGCCCCAAAATCTTCTAAAAATTGTATTTAGCAAGTATGCATGTGGGTGTTGTGTATACTTGCAGAGTGTGTGCCCTGGAGACTGGGGAGGATATCGGATGTCCTTATTCCCTTGATCTCGGCAGGCAGTGAAGAAGTTCCAGCACCTCCTGTCTCCCCACAGTGTTGGGTTACAGGTACACACAGCAACATGCAGTCTTTTATGCAGGTGCTGGGGATTTGAACTCAGAACCTTATGCTTGCACAACCATTTCTTCTGCCTCCCTTTTTCCTTTATAAAGGACTTGAGAAGTATGAAAATATCCCATTTATAGCTTCCTTTGGAAACTTGGACGATCAGGACCCTGAACCTACAGTTCCAAGCATCAGCAACTACTGAAGATCTTTTTTTAAAAGATGATGTGGGAGTGTCATATATCAATCTGTTGATTTCATTGGTTAAGTAATAAAGAAACTGCTTGGCCCTCATAGGTTAAAACATAGGTGGGAGGAGTAAACAGAGTAGCATGCTGGGAGGAAGAGGAAGTGAGGTAAGACGCCTCAGAGACTCGACAGCTCTGCTCTCTGGAGCAGAGACGCCAGGCTCCGCTCTCCCAGGCAGCTCCGACCCAGGATGGACGTAGGCTAGAATCTTCCCGGTAAGCGCACCTTGGGGTGCTTACACACATTATTAGAAATGGGCTAGTCCAGGTGCGAAAGTTAGCCGAGAAGAGGCTAGATAGAAATGGGCCAAGCAGTGTTTAAATGAATACAGTTTGTGTGTTGTTATTTTGGGCATAAGCTAGCAGGCGGCCGGGGTGCTGGGGACGCAGTCCCGCCGCTCCTATTACAACAAAAAGACATTTTTATTTATTAAGTATACAGTGTTCTGTCTGCATGTATGTCTGCAGGTCAGGCCAGAAGAGGGCACCAGATCTCATTACAGATGATTGTGAGCCACCATGTGGTTGCTGGGAACTGAACTTAGGACCTTTGGAAGAGCAGCCAGCTCTCTTAACCACTGAACCATCTCTCCAGCACTCACTACTGAAGATCTTTAGACTAGCCAAGAGCCCTGGCCTTGACCCCAAGTTCCCTACCAATAATTTTGCCAAGAAGGGAAAATGAAGGACATAGGGTTCTCGGTGAAGCTCCAGAACAGCCCTGATACCCTGTGTACAACGAGGTGTCGAGAGGATATCCTCGACCTTTGTTGAGAGTAGACGGCAAACTCCGGGGTCCTGGGCTCTAACCCTCCTGCTTCATCCTTTTCCGGGTCACAGTTCAGATCTGTTTGTCTTGGAGCCTCAGTTTTGTGCATTGTGACACACCTTTCTGAACCCCTCCTGTCTCCACTCATCCATCTTCTTGGTTGTGCCTCACGTGGGCAGAGACCGCTTCTGGAATCCAACCCCACATTCTTCTCCAGGGACATGAGATATATTTTACCAGACTACCAGGCGGCCTTTGCCCCTCTCCCCTAGAACCCTTCTCTCAGGCTCCTGGACTAACATCCTGATGTAATTCATCCATAGGTCTGGACCTTTGAATATTGTTCTCTACATTGTCTTATATGAAAAGCAATGTTTGGGCTGTCTAGATGGCTTAGAAGTAAAGGCATTGGCCACCAAGTCTAATGACCTGAGTTCTATTGATGAGACTGCATCGTGGCGGGAGAGAACCAATCCCTGCAAGTTGTTCTCTGACCTGCACATATACACCGCATTATGTGCATAAAATTTTTAAAGCAGTGTTTAAGCCTTGCTGTCACTCTGAGAGACTCCATGACCAGAGCTGTGCTTAAGTGGTTTTGTAGGATGTTGATATTCAAATGAGCAGAACTAGGGTGATTTCCCCCATTCTCTTGATTTCTTATAGTGTCTGCCCTTGTGCACAGGGGCACCGTGACTATTGTTGCCTTGGGAATGGGGTCACCGTGTGCTGTGGGTAGCTGGTTTTCTTGATATTCAGATTCAGGGCCCCTCACACTTGGCTGATTGGGGTGAGTGGGTTTTCTGGCTAGCAAGCCTGCCACACAGCTCTCAGCTCTCTGAACCCCTAATCTGGGCTGTTGCCAGTAGCTATCCAGTAAGCAGAAATCCCTAAAGTGATTAGCTACGCCAAGGGTTGGGGTTTGTAGCTGCCTTCCAGATGGTAATGTAGTTAGGCTTTTACTACCATTGTCCCCAGACAGGAGATGGGTCTCTGAGGGTGTCTGTAAATGCACATCAGGCGCTCCGCCAGGTCTGCCTTCTCATCTACAGGGGTTACCTCTCAGTAAGACACTTTTTTATAGTTAACAGAGGGCGAATAGTAGACGTGAGCCTAAGTCTGAACTTCACAAGTCTACTTCCGGGAGAAGCTGTCTCAGAGCCCCCTGGGATGCTGGATGCAAAAGATGGTTTTTGGGCCTGGAGGCAACATGCCTTCCCCCCACACACACACTTGGCAGGATCACAATTCAAGCCAGTGGCTAGGCAGCCATATACCAACATGTTCCTCAACCACAGTAATGAGCAAGGTGCTTCTCAGAAATGATGGAAATGGTCCTGAGAGATGGAGGATGTCTGCCTTGTCTGCATTCCGGTGTGGGTAGGAAAACAAGCAAACAAACAGCTCTTCAGGTCTAGCCTTCTGCTGGCCAAGAAACTGGTCCTTTCATATCCAACTTCGTGCATCCTTGCTGCTCACTCAAGGGGGGGCTTGAAGGTGATGCTCTCCCCGAGGGCCTCTAGTCAAGGTTGAGGGGTACTCACACGGACCTTGCTTTCCCAAGTGCAAGCAACCATACTAAGGCATTGGGAGTTACAGTGGGTCCCGGGGATTGAACTCAGGTCATCAGACTTGATGGCAAGTGATGTTACCTGCTGAGGCATCTCTCTGGTACATGTTCTATCTTGTAAAATAAACTGTTTGGGTTTTTTTTTAACTAGCGTGTGAAATATTGTCTCACTGTGGCATTTTCATATACACTGTGCTCTTGTTTACTGTCCCCCCACTTCCTAGCCAGATTCCACCCTGCTACCCCCCCCCATCCTCTTCTTTCAAAGCAGGTCCCCCACTCTGTGTCCATAATGCACATATTCTATTACCCTCTTTCTTTCCCTTCCCCCTTAAGATGTCTTTTCCCGTCTTACAGTCCCCTTTCTACCATATGACCCACATCCAGAGAAACATACATAAAAATTAACATCTTGGGCCTACTTACGAGAGAAAACGTGCCGTGCTTGTCTTTCTGAGGCTGGCTTATCTCATTTAAAATAGCAGTTTTAGTTGCATCCATTTTATTGCAAATGTTGTAACTTTATTCTTTTATGTTTCCTTCCTTCCTTCCTTCCTTCCTTCCTTCCTTCCTTCCTTCCTTC
>JABTXL010000483.1:319128-339848 GCA_025134845.1 Neodon shergylaensis | reverse complement strand
TTCCTTCCTTCCTTCCTTCCTTCCTTCCTTCCTTCCTTCCTTCCTTCCTTCCTTCCTTTAACAGCTTCAGAAAGCAAAATACCTAAAAATAAACCTAACTAAGGAGATGAAAGACTCCCATAGAACTCTTTTTTTTCCGTTTATTTATTTATTGAAGATTTCTGTCTCTTCCCCGCCACCGCCTCCCATTTCCCTCCCCCTCCCCCAATCAAGTCTCCCTCCCTCCTCAGCCCAAAGAGCTATCAGGGTTCCCTGCCATGTGGGAAGTCCAAGGACCACCCACCTCCATCCAGGTCTAGTAAGGTGAGCATCCAAACTGCCTAGGCTCCCACAAAGCCAGTACATGCAGTAGGATCAAAACCCAGTGCCATTGTTCTTGACTACTCAGTAGTCCTCATTGTCCGCTATGTTCAGCGAGACCGGTTTTATCCCAGGCTTTTTCAGACCCAGGCCAGCTAGCCTTGGTGAGTTCCCAATAGAACATCCCCATTGTCTCAGTGTGTGGGTGCACCCCTCGCGGTCCTGAGTTCCATGCTTGTGCTCTCTCTCCTTCTGCTCCTGATTTGGACCTTGAGATTTCTGTCCGGTGCTCCAATGTGGGTCTCTGTCTCTGTCTCCTTTCATCGCCCGATGAAGGTTAATATTCAGGAGGATGCCTATATGTTTTTCTTTGGGTTCTCTTTATTTAGCTTCTCTAGGATCACTAATTATAGGCTCAATGTCCTTTGTTTATGGCTAGAAACCAAATATGAGTGAGTACATCCCATGTTCCTCTTTTTGGGTCTGGCTTACCTCACTCAGGATAGTGTTCTCTATTTCCATCCATTTGCATGCAAAATTCAAGAAGTCCTTGTTTTTTACTGCTGAATAGTACTCTAATATGTATACATTCCATACTTTCTTCATCCATTCTTCCATTGAAGGGCATCTAGGTTGTTTCCAGGTTCTGGCTATTACAAACAATGCTGCTATGAACATAGTAGAGCATATACTTTTGTTGTATGATAAGGCCTCTCTTGGGTATATTCCCAAGAGTGGTATTGCTGGGTCCAGGGGTAGGTTGATCCCGAATTTCCTGAGAAACCTCCACACTGCTTTCCAGAGTGGTTGCTCAAGTTTGCATTCCCACCAGCAATGGATGAGTGTACCCCTTTCTCCACAACCTCTCCAGCAAAGGCTATCATTGATGTTTTTGATTTTAGCCATTCTGACAGGTGTAAGATGATATCTTAAAGTTGTCTTGATTTGCATTTCCCTGATCGCCAAGGAAGTTGAGCATGACCTTAGGTGTCTTTTGGCCATTTGAACTTCTTCTGTTGAGAGATCTCTGTTCAGCTCAGTGCCCCATTTTCTGATTGGGTTGATTAGCCTTTTACGGTCTAGTTCCTTGAGTTCTTTATATATTTTGGAGATCAGACCTTTGTCCGTTGCGGGGTTGGTGATGATTTTCTCCCAGTCAGTGGGTTGCCTTTCTGTCTTAGCCACAGTGTCCTTTGCTTTACAGAAGCTTCTCAGTCTCAGGAGGTCCCATTTATTCAATGAGGTACTTACTGTCTATGCTGCTGGGGTTATACGTAGGAAGTGGTCTCCTGTGCCCACGTGTTGTAGAGTACTTCCCCCTTTCTCTTCTATCAGGTTCAGTGTGTTTGGACTGATATTGAGGTCTTTAATCCACTTGGACTTGAGTTTTGTGCATGGTGATAGATATGGATCTATTTTCATTCTTCTACAGATTGACATCCAGTTTTGCCAGCACAATTTGTTGGAAGATGCTCTCTTTTTTTCCATTGTATACTTTTAGCTCCTTTATCGAAAATCAGGTGTTCATATGTTTCTGGGTTAATGTCAGGGTCTTCTGTTCGATTCCATTGGTTGATTTCTCTGTTTTTATGCCAGTACCAAGCTGTTTTTAATACTGTAGCTCTGTAATAGAGTTTGAAGTCAGGGATGGTAATGCCTCCAGACGATCCTTTATTGTATAAGATTGTTTTGGCTATCCTGGGTTTTTTGTTTTTCCATATAAAGTTGATTATTGTCTTCTCCAGATCTGTGAAGAATTTTGATGGGAGTTTGATGGGGATTGCATTGAATCTATAGATTGCTTTTGGTAGAATTGCCATTTTTACTATGTTGATCCTCCCAATCCAGGAGCAGGGGAGATCCTTCCATTTTCTGGTGTCCTCTTCTATTTCTTTCTTCAAAGACTTAAAGTTCTTGTCATATAGATCTTTCACTTCCTTGGTCAGAGTTACCCCAAGATATTTTATGTTATTTGTGGCTATCGTGAAAGGTGATGCTTCTCTGATTTCCCTCTCTGTTTCCTTATCCTTAGTGTATAAGAAGGCCACTGATTTTTTGGAGTTGATTTTGTATCCTGCCACATTACTAAAGGTGTTTATCAGCTCTAGGAGTTCTTTGGTAGAGTTCTTGGGGTTGCTTATGTATACTATCATATCATCTGCACATAACGAAAGCTTAACTTCTTCCTTTCCAATACGAATTCCCTTGATCCCCTTATGTTGTCTTATTGCTATTGCTAAGACTTCAAGCACTATATTGAAGAGGTATGGAGAGAGTGGACAGCCTTGTCGTGTTCCTGATTTTAGTGGGATGGCTTTGAGTTTTTCTCCGTTTAATTTAATGTTAGCTGTCGACTTGCTGTAAATAGCTTTTATTATATTTAGGTATGACCCTTGTATCCCTAGTCTCTCCAAGACCTTTATCATAAAGGGGTGTTGAATTTTGTCGAATGCTTTTTCATCATCTAATGAAATGATCATATGTTTTTTTTTCTTTCAGTTTATTTATATGGTGGATTACATTGATAGATTTGCATATGTTGAACCAGCCCTGCATGTCTGGGATGAAGCCTACTTGATCATAATGGATAATTTTTCTAATGTGTTCTTGGATTCGGGTTGCCAGTATTTTATTGAGAATTTTTGCATCGATATTCAAGAGTGAAATAGGCCTGTAATTCTCTTTCTTGGTTGGGTCTTTGTGTGGTTTTGGTATCAGGGTAACTGTAGCTTCATAAAAGGAATTTGGCAATGACTCTTCTGTTTCTATATTGTGAAATACATTAAGGAGTATAGATATTAGCTCTTCTTGGAAGTTCTGATAGAATTCTGTGATGAAACCATCTGGTCCTGGGCTTTTTTTGGAAGGGAGATTTTTGATAACAGTTTCTAGTTCTTCGCGACTAACAGGTCTATTTAGATCGTTCACCTGTTCTTGGTTTAGCTTTAGTATATGGTACTTATCTAAAAAAATGTTCATTTCTTTTGTATTTTCCAGTTTTGTGGCATACAGGCTTTTGTAGTAAGATCTAATGATTCTCTGATTTCCTCTGTGTCTGTGGTTATGTTCCCCTTTTCATTTCTGATCTTATTTATTTGCGTGTTCTCTCTCTGTTGTTTAATTAGTTTGGATAGGGGTTTGTCGATCTTGTTGATTTTCTCCAAGAACCAAATTTTTGTTTCATTGATTCTTTGGACTGTTTTCTGTGTTTCTATTTTGTTGATTTACGCCCTCAGTTTGATTATTTCCAGTCTTCTGCTCCTCCTGGGTGCGTCTGCTTCTTTTTTTTCTAAAGCTTTCACGTGTGCTGTTAAGTCCCCGATGTATGCTTTCTCCGTTTTCTTTAAGTGGGCACTTAGTGCTATGAACTCTCCTCTTAGGACTGCTTTCATCGTGTCCCATAGGTTTGAGTTTGTTGTCTCTTTATTTTGATTAAATTCAAGGAAGACTTTAATTTCTTTCTTAATTTCTTCCTTGACCCAGGTGTGGTTCAGTAATTGACTGTTCAGTTTCCATGAGTTAGTCGGCTTTCTGGGGGTAGCATTGTTGTTGCCTTCTAACTTTAATCCATGGTGATCTGATAAGACACAGGTGAACACTGATTTTTTTTTTTGTATCTGTAGAGGTTTCCTTTGTTTCCGAGTATGTGGTTAATTTTCGAGAAGGTTCCATGAGCTGCAGAGAAGAAGGTATATTCTTTCCTATTTGGATGGAGTGTTCTATAGATGTCTGTTAAATCCATTTGCTTCATTACCTCCAATAATTCTCTTAATTCTCTATTAGGTTTCTGTCTGATTGACCTGTCCATTGGAGAGAGAGGTGTATTGAAGTCTCCTACTACTAGTGTGTGTGGTTTGATGTCTGCCTTGCGTTCTAGTAATATTTCTTTTACATAAGTGGGTGCTTTTATATTAGGGGCATAGATATTCAGGATTGAGACTTCATCCTGATGAATTGTTCCTGTTATGAGTATAAAGTGTCCATCTCAATCTCTTCTGATTGATTTTAGTTTGAAGTCAGTTTTGTTAGAAATTAGTATGGCCACACCTGCTTTTTTCTTAGGACCATTTGCTTGAAACACCTTTTCCCATCCCTTTACTCTGAGTAGATGCCTGTCTTTGTGGTTGAGATGTGTTTCTTGCAAACAGCAGAATGTTGGGTCCTGTTTTCGTATCCAATCTCTTAGCCTGTGCCTTTTTATAGGTGAATTGAGCCCATTAATATTAAGTGATATTAATGACCAGTGGTTGTTTACTCCGGTTATTCTTATTGTTTTTGGTAGTAGAGTTTGTGTGTCTCCCTTCTTTGAGTTGTGCTGGTGAAGGGTCGCTAGTTGCCTGAGTTATTGTAGGCAGTGTTGGCAATGTTGGATTCCTTGGGTTGCGATTTTCCTTTTATTACTTTCTGTATGGCTGACTTTGTGGCTACATATTGTTTAAATTTGTTCTTATCCTGGAATGTCTTGATTTCTCCATTGATAGTGAACAGTAGCTTGGCTGGGTATAGTAGTTTGAGTTTGCATCCATGGTCTCTTAGTTTTTGAAGTACCTCTATCCAGGACCTTCTGGCTTTCATGGTTTCCATAGAGAAGTCCGGTGTAAGTCTGATAGGTTTGCCTTTATAAGTAACTTGGCCTTTTTCCTTTGCGGCTCTTAATATTCTTTCTTTAACCTGTGTATTTAGTGTTTTGATTATTATATGGTGAGGGGATGTTTTTCTTTGATCCAGTCTGTTTGGTGTTCTGTATGCTTCTTGAATATTCAAAGAATTATCTTTCTTTATGTTGAGAAAGTTTTCTTCCATAATTTTGTTAAAAATATTTTCTGGGCCTTTGAGCTGTGACTCTTCTCCTTCTATTCCTATTATTCTTAGGTTTGGTCTTTTTATTGTGTCCCATATTTCCTGAATATTTTGTGATGAGAATTTGTTGGCTTTGCTGTTTTCTTTGATCAGTGCATTTATTTTCTCTATGGTGTCCTCAGAATCTGAGCTTCTTTCTTCTATCTCTTGTATTCTATTGATTATACTTGTTTCTGTAGGCTCTGCTCGTTGACCTAGATTGTCCATATCCAACTGGTCCTCCGTTTGTGTTTTCTTCCTTGCTTCCATTTCAGTTTTCAATTCTTGAACTGTTTCCATTACCTGTTTGATCATTTTTTCTTGGTTTCCCAGGGTATCATGTACGTATTTACTCATTTCTTCAAACTTTTTGTTATACATCTCATCCATTTCTATAAGGGCGTTTTTCACATGTTGTTTAAGGGACTCTATTGCTTTCATAAAGTCAATTTTTTCCACTTCTTCTGTGTTAGGGTGTTCAAGTCCTTCTGTTGTAAGATCATTGGGTTCTGGTGTTTTCATGTTGTTTCTGAGATTATTGGGTGAATTTTTGCCTTGGCGCCTGCCCATCTCCTCCTATCGATGCTATCTAATCAGTCTTTTAAAATCGGATCAGGTTTCTCTGCTGGCCAGGGGCTCTTCTTGCAAAGTGCCCTCGCTCTGTTTCCTGGCTCCTGCCGGGGGCCACGATCCCTCTCACCCCTCAGAAGGGTCTTCAGGAACAGGGCCCGGGTCCTCATTTGCCAGGGACCTCGCCAACCAAAGGCCTACCTCTTTGATTTAATTGTAGTGGGGTGATCTGCTCTCGGTGCCGCGCCGGTCCCCAGCGCCATCCACCTGCGCCGTCCACCTGCGCCGTCCGCCTGCCGCTTGACCTCAGTCTGAAAATGGTGATCCTTCCTCCATGGATCTCAGAATGAGACTCTCCCATAGAACTCTTGAGGGCACCTGTTGGTTTTCTTGGAGAAACATCTAGAAGCTGATCCTGGTTACAGTAAAGTCTATGCTGATTTCTCTAAGAATCCATGTGAATGAACACACGTGAAAGCGTGCTGTGTCAGGGCCTAAGGGCACATGCCAAAGCTCCCTATGTGCTGTGGGCTTTCCTGTCCTGGCTAGGAAGTCAGGACATTTCCGTCTTCTCTTAGAGTTTTGACTTCAGCCTCTGTGTTGAAATCGACCATCCACGGCAGGTTAGCTCTCCTCAAGGATACCTGTTGGGGGACACCGGGCAGGGCTGGGGAATGTTATGTTGTTCAGTAGGGCAATTACTGCCCTCAGCCACCCCAACTCTCGACTGTCCCCACCGTTGTGACAAGCCACACCCAGTGCTCCTATGAATTCCATTGGTGTTAACATTTTGACTGCGGTCCCTTTTGGACAGCTTCTCCCCGTAAGCGCTTGTCATCGGGCAGTCTGCACCAAGCCGATACATGCTCCTGAGATGTCAGCCTGTGGCTTTTGGCCATTTCTCTGGGCAGTGACAGGGAAACTAAGTGACACCAAGCAGGTTGACACATCCTGGCCAGTCTCCTTCATTTCTAGGGAGGAATTTGGAACTGCGTTCCTGCCAGCAGAAGGAGTTACGCCAGAAGCTAGCACCCACCGGAGGAGCCACTGTGAGGGGCCACTGTGAGGGCCAGTGGCCACACTGAGAGGCAGTCAAGCTCAGCCAGTTTATTGTTATACTGGCTGAAATTTCTTGATCCCCAGCTTCCAGCTCCTGGCCTGTAAGATTCCTTTCTCCTCCTCTTCAGTTTTTGGTTGAACCATCATCTGAAACCTTGTTTTGGTACCCACCCCTTCATAAAGGCTTCCTGGGTTTCCCTTCCAGAACCACTGTTGCTGGCCCATGAGAGTTCCCTCGTATCCAACTTTAAAGTAAAGTGACCCAAGCGTTTGCACTAGAGGCCGACTTAAGGTGTGTACCCGGGGTCCTTTCATTTTTTGTTTTTGTAGACAGGAAGATCTGCCTGCCTCTGCCTCCTGAGCACTGGCATTAAAGGTGTGGGCTGGGCTGGAAAGATGGCTCAGAGGTTAAGGGTGCTCTTAATTGGTGTTCTTCCAGAGGCCCTGGGTTCAATTCCCAGCAACCACATAGTGGCTCACAACCATCTAAAATGAGATCTGGTGCCCTCTTCTGGCCTGCAGGCAGAACACTGTATACATAATAAACAAACAAGCAAACAAAGGTGTGGGCCACCACTACCTGGCTCATTCTCCACATAGGCTTCTCCAAGCCTGCACACTCCCCTGCATAGTAGGGATCAGATGGGAGACTTCCTCACTTGTTGCTCAAGGATGTTAAAGAGCGGATGTCCACAAAGAGCTATGGCACCAACCTGAACCAGTAGTCACTCATGCAGCCAGTGTTCAGGACTTCGTGATTATTTGGTTAACTTGATTTTGAACTACAGTGGCTATTTTTTTTAATCTCTGTCTCCTTTGACATTACAAAAGGAAGCTCCTGTGCCTGAAGTCTAGATCCCAAACTTCTCCCACAGTGTTTGTGCCAGGCAGTTTGCCATCACTGTCACAAAAGACTTGCCACCAAGAGTGTAAGGGTCTTCTGGCTCGCAGTTGAAGGGTACACAGTCCATCATGGCAGGTACCATCACGGCAGCAGAAGAGTCAGGGAGTTGGTCCCATGGTATCTGCAGGCAGGAAGCAGAGGGTGGCAAAGCTGGTGTTCAGCTCCCTTTCTCTTTTTTATTTCAGTTCAGCCCATGGCATGGTGCCACCAAGTTTAGGTGGGCCTTCCTACCTCAATAACCCAATCTAGCTCATAGACATGGCCAGAGGTCTGCTTCCAAGGTAATTCTGGATCCTGTCAGGTTGACAATAAATATAAATGTGACAGGCAGCAAAGGTTGGGTGGCCCCATTGTTTCTGGGCCCAAGGTGAGGCAGAGCGTGAAGGCAGAACTCTCCCTCCAAGTGTCCCTTCACCTGCACATTCATTAATAGATTGTTCAGCCAGAGTTCTCATGAACCAATCACCTCTCAGTAGCACCACAAGCTGACCATTGAGCCCCCAGCACCCAGTCTTCTTTGAGCTCACTCCATATTCAGACTATAACACACTTACACACAGAAGTGCTCTGGAAATGCCTTTTACAGCCAAAATGAAACAAATCACACTCTAAAGCTGTCAGGACAACACATTCTCTCCTCAACCTTGTGAAGGCTCCTGGCTTCTGGAGTCTCCCAGAGCATGTGTGTTCTATCAGAATCTTTGATTACAGGTTTATCAGCTGTGATTGCTCGAGCATTGCATGTCAAGAAAATGCAAAGCCACCGTAATCCTCATTTGCATCTGTGCATTTATTTTCCCCACTTAAACCATTCTTGTGTCCGTTTTACTCACATAGAGATGGAGATGTAGCTGCCAATCAGATTTCTGTCTCTTAGGTCACTATGAAGATATTTCTTTGCTATCAAAATTTCTGGCAAATATCTTTTGTGAGTGTGAATGTGTATGTGTGCGGTGTATGTTCATGTGTGTGCTGTCTGCATGTGTAAGTCTGTTGTGCTGCTTATTTTTGTTAACAAACTTTGACATAGGGAAGGGGGAGTCTCAGCTGAGGAGCTGCCTCATCAGTTTGACTTGCGGGCATGTCTATGAGGCATAGCCTTAATCGCTAGTTGGTGTAGGAGGATCCAGGCCTCAGTGGGCTGACAGACCTGTAGAAAAAGGCAGCTGAACAAGCCAGAGGAAGTGAGCCTGGAAGTGGCATTCTTTCTTGGTTTCTGCCTCAAGCTCCTGCCCTGAGTTCCTGCCTTGACTTTCTTTGATGATGGTTTGTGACCTGGAAGTAAGTGTTCAGATAAAATAAATCCTTGTCCGCCTCAAATTGCTTTTGGTTATGGTGTTTATCACAGGAACAGAAAGCGATCCAGGACACATAGCAAGCGCTTACCCCCTAAGCTGTCTTCAGTCCTTTAAATAGAATTTTTAATGCCCATCGTATGGATGTTTCAGAACTAATACTTGGGGGCTGGCTCAGCAGTTAAGAGAGCTTGCTGCTCTTGTAGAGGATCCATGTTCAATTCCCAGCACCCACACGGGACAGCTCACAATTGCCAGTAAGTCAAGCTCCAGGAGACCTGACATGATCTTCTGGTCTCTGAGGACACCCCCCAACACAAGGCACACATACACACTCACACACAGACACGTGTACATGAGTAAACATAAGTCTTAAAAACCCCTGATATTTGCATGCTTACTTATCAGAGATATTTAGTGTTTTCTGTGTTGTAATTTTTATTTTCACTTATGCCTTATTTTTTCTTTTAAAATATTTTCAGCATAACCACTCGCTGCACATGGAACTGCATTATACAAGGACATTTCTATACATATATCTATTGTACATAGAGCATACCCACTCATACCCTCCCATCCACTCCTGCATCTTTGTTCTTGCTAGAATTATGCCCTTGTGGAGTTCCTGGTGTGGGTCATTGCAGGATGCAGGGTGGGGGCAGCTGCAAGTTCTTACTCCTGTTTTGGAAGCTGACTCTACCCTGCTTCCTAGCCACTCCATCCCCCGCAACTTCTGTACACTGGTGAGGCAGGGAATGGGCTGAGGGATGGGCCAAGGCCGGGTTCACACACCACCCAATAACATTTTTGGTCCGGAGGGAACTGGCCAGCTTGTTTTCCCATTCTTGGCTCCTGTACACAGAAGTGTTTGTCTTGCAATGTCCGGGAGAGTCACAGGTCTGGAACAATGGTGAATGATTTATTTGGTAATGTGTGTTGGAGTCCCAACTGTTGCTAAGCGTGTTAAGCAAGCTGTCTGCCCAGCTCCTCCCCAGCCAGCCCTTTCCAGCTATAGCCAGGAAGATTTTCGCTCAGTGTGTGAGTTCACAGGACTATTTTAGCTCACCTCTCAGGCTTCCTAGCCCTTACCTAAAGATCACCATGGTTTTCCTTCTTTTATTCACATGGGGCCAACAGTGTACAAACTAGAAATTCCCAAACATTAAATATTGCAAAGATTTGTTACAAAAGAGTCCCAAAGTGGTCTGTAGCAGGCTTTGCATGTCTTCAAATGTGGATTATACCATGCCACGTCTAAATGTTTGCACGCTAGCATTGTGTGATAGTACCTCAGGACAGGGACAACCTCAGGGAGGATCTTTTCACCCTCTTGGGGCTCAGCGTTGCCTCATCTCCCAGCTGCCATCTCAAGTTCACACCATGGCTAGGGAAACAGTCATGATGTAAACAAAGCCTTCCCTTCCATCATTTTGTTGTGTTCCGAAGGGCTGTGAAGTGTTTGTTTCCCCTAAATGAACCCGACATGAGCCAAGAGTTGATTTATGCCTTGTCGGGATCTGGAAAATATTTAGTGTGCGCTTCTTGAAGCCAAGTTTTGTTGGTAATTGATGCGTTACTCTGTAGCTCTCCCTTTGCGATGATGTCAAACCATGGGCATTTCCTTATGTCACCGAATGCAATTTTGAATGGCTGCTGAGAACCACATGAAATTATCACACCGTGATTGATCGTGGAATATTCAGAGTAGCTTTATCTTGATACAACCCAGTAGTTTAGTTGTCAAATATGCAGGAAACTCAATGATCTACTTCCAGCAATCAATAAGACAGACCTGCTCTTTAAGCGGCTTCAGTCTTCAGGGAAGCTCTTGTGACCTCCTAAGACCAAGAAAACTCATGGGCCAGGGGGCTCGAAAAGTTAGGGTGCTCTCCCCCACACCTGCCATTTTTCTTCAGAAGAAGAAAGTGCTCAAGTCCTATGCTGCACCCAGTGTGTGTGCGCGCGCGTGCGCGCAAGCATGCATGCTTGTGTGTATGTGTGCGTGTGTGTTTCCAACATTAGACCAAGCACCAGCAGAACCCTTCTCTTTACCTCCTTCTAGGGTGAATAATTCTGTAGCAGGTTTGTGCTCTTTCAAGTGTGAGCATACCGTGTCATATATAAATGTCTGCACACTGGAAATATGTCCTGTCAGATGGTGCTTCAGGATGGGGACAACTTCAGGGAGGATGTTAGACCCAACAGGAGTATTCCCGTGTGTGCCGGCACATGCTCACTTATGTTTCAGGGAGCCCAAGCACAATCTTAATGTCATTTTTTGGAAGGCTGTTTGCTTCCTTGGAGCATGGCCCTCTTCTTGGCCTGAAGCTCAGAATTTAGCTGATACTGCCTGGCCAATGAGCCCCAGGACTACTCCTGTCTCCACCCCCGCCCCAGGGTTGAGATCCCATACCATGCCTTCCATTTTTCATGGGGCTTAAACACATGTCTTCGTGTTTGTGAGGCAAATGTTTTACTGACAGAGTCATCCCTCCAGTCCTCAACTAGTAGGTTTTTTTAAAGCACCAATACTAAGGCCGATTCTTTACTGTGACTAGGCATTCTGATAAGTTCTTAGCAATCACGTGCAGCAGGATGAGACGCATGCTGAGTACGCTATGAACGCTACTGGCATTGGGACGGTCCGGACGCCATTACAAACAACGAAAAGGTTCAACGCTCTTGATTATAAATTGCACAACAGGCCCTTTCAGAAAGCCCTTGGCAGGCCACGGTTGACCCAGGGCTGCAGCAGACAAGGGAACACAGCTCAGCTGTGAACCACGCTTCTGTTTTCATTTACATTCATGAATCAGAGGAAACAAGGAGGAGCGGCCAGTGACGGGAACAACTGCCTTACATTGGGCTTTGGTTACCGAAAGACTCCTTTTCCTCCTTTTATTTAGTACAATTCACAACATCCCGTAGCATCCACAGATGAACTCACAGGTACGTACCAACTCAAAGCTTTGAAGTTAATATTTCCCACACTAATTTTGTAAGTGTGGAATGTGAATGAAGTGAGGGCCTCCATCCCACAGACATTGCCGCTCTTCCTGGTGTAAATCTTTCTGGGATGCTGGGAGGCTACAGAACAAAACAAAGAGCCACAATCTTATATTTCTTTTTACCCTTGAATTTGTGTTTATGCTCTGCTTTTCTTTCCTCAATTTTGTATTAATGGAATATATATTCTTGGTGTGGCATGAATTTATGGGTACAGATAGAGATGTGGGAGATTATAAAAGCCTTTAACTAAATGTCCTAAGTGTTAAAATATCTTCTGAATTGATGTATTAGTACAATTACTGTTGTTGATAATTAAACAAAATATAAGTTATGTTCGTTATGCAACAAAAAAAGGACAATACTTTTGGAGACACATCTCCTACTAGCTGTGCTGGCTTTCCTTCTACCATTCAGTCATATAATATTCCTGGGTTAATCTTTACAAAAAGGTGTCAAGAATTAGTGTGTATGTGTGTATGTGGTATATGCACATATGCTTGTGTGTGGACACGTGTGTGGCATGTATACATGTGGGTGTGGTGTATGCATATTTGTTTGTGTGTGTATATGTGTGTATGTGTATGGTATATTCATGTGTGTGGTATATGTGTGTGTGTGGTGTATGCACGTGTGTGTGTGTGCATGTGTGTGTACAAGTGAGGAGTGGAAACTTTAACATCAGGGTCAATATATAGAAATTGGCAGAGAAAGTCCAGAATTCCCCTCCTTTCCTGGGCTTCTTCTAATGAACAGAGGAAAGTCCACGAAATACAAAGGTGAGGGGCAGGGCCATGGGAAGGTCCTTTTATAAACGATTATATCTATATCTTGTACCCCAAAGCTTTTTGACTCCTTCCTCAGCTCTAGCTCATACTTGGGAGTTCTTTTTTTCTTATTAAGCTGTCTCTGTTTCTACTTCTAACCATGTATCCTCAGTGCTACCCTTTGCCCTGGGACAAACAAACAAACAACAGCAACAACAACAAATCAGGAAAGATAACTTGAAAACCTCAGGAGGCAAATGGGAAAGCCACATCTGTTAAGTCAGGAGTGGAAGTCATAGACACAGTGGGAAAGTCCAGAGTGTCAGGGAAAACAGCTTAGGCCTTTGGATAGAGAGTGCTGGAATCTTTCTGATGCTGTGAAGGTGTGTCACTCGGACTGGCTTAATAAAAAGATGAATGCCCAATAGCTAGGCAGGATTTCTGGGAAGAAGATGCTGGGAAGAAGGTGGAGTCACCAATAGACAGAGGACAAGCAAAACATGCAGGAGGAGAGGCAACAGCCGCGAGCCATGTGGCAACAGATGGATTAATAGAAATGGGTTAGTTTAAGTTATAGGATCTAGTTAGAAACAAGCCCAAGCTAAGGTTGAACTTTCATAATTAATAATAAGTCTCCATGTCATGATTTGGTAGCTCACTGGCAGGACAAAGAAAGACTCACTACAAGACAGAGAGAAGAAGAAGCCAGCATTGAGCTAAGGGCGTGCGTTCAAAGGCTGTCTTGTTCCCGGTCTACGTCAGGTCCCCCTCTGTCATCCTCCACCTATTTTCCTGGGGATTCTCATCACTGAACCTGGACCTGTCTGATTTGGTTAGAATGGATGACCTCAGAGGCTCCACTCGTTTTTGCCTTCCATCCCAGTACTCTATTTATAGCCTCGTGCAATGGTTCCTGACTCTTACTTGGTGTTAGGGATCTGAACTCAGGTCCTCACTCTTGCACGGTGAGTGTCTTTACCCACTGAGCCACCTCTCAGTCCAGGGGCTACCATTTTTATAATTCTAGAGTAAACTTTTTTAAGTTCATGGGAGTAGAAGAAGCTCTGAGCCAGAAGCCACTTAACTCCTCAAACACCTTCTGAGTATATGCTTTGGGTTGCTGTCCTCTGGGTATGACATGGCCTTGGGTACATCCAGCTCCAGTTTTATCTTAACTGTGAACTGGGGATGTGGTGGTATCTGGATGTGTGCCAGGCACTTTAAACATGTGATTCATGTGATTCTTACCCTTACCTGTCTTCACTGTAAGCAGAGAAATATCAATGATTTATTTATTTATTTATTTATTTTTGGTTTTTCGAGACAGGGTTTCTCTGTGGCTTTGGAGCCTGTCCTGGAACTAGCTCTGTAAACCAGGCTGCTCTCGAACTCACAGAGATCCGCCTGCCTCTGCCTCCCAAGTGCTGGGATTAAAGGCATGCGCCACCATCGCCCGGCATTCAATGATTCATTTAATCAATAAGGATTTCTTGGGACTGGAGAGATAGCTCAATGGGGTAAGTGCTTGCTGCACTTACCTAGGGACCTATGTTCAAACCCCACCATGTGCTCAAAAGCTTGGCACAGTCACTCAAGGGTCAGCAGCTCCAGTGTTGTGAGCCTGGAGACATTAGGATCACTGAGGCTTGCTGGCCATAGCCCACCACCAGGCTCATCATGAGACACAGCCTCAAAGGAATAAGGTGGAGTATTATACAGCAGGATGCATGGTGTCCTCCTCTGGATTCTCAGTGCATATTGCCACATTCACATCTATACACACAATACATAGTATGTATGTATATCACACACACATAGTATGTATGTATGTATGTATGTAATTCACACACATATACAGTATATCTGTCTATCACACACACATAGTATGTATGTAATTCACACACACACATACACATAACATATGTATGTCTATCACACACAGAGAAGGATTTCTTGGGCACCTTCTCAGTATAAAGCTAATGTGATATTGAACATGGAGGTATTAAGGGCTAAACTGTTGTCGTTAGAGCAGGGCAGACTTAGGTGTGTGATGGGATGGAGTGGCTTGACTATATCCTCAGAATACCCTACCTCCTGGTGGGTATGGCCTTGTATAACCCCCTCCCATTTGTTCCATTGCTGCTCTGTGTGACCAGCAGAAGTGGTGTTGTATCTTCCTCTAGCTGAGTCTCTACTGAGTTCTCTTCTGGGATGGTGCTGGGGCAGGAAACGCCAGTACCAGGCTCTGTCTTCTTTGCCTGTGGGTGTTTCCAGCACACGTGTCACAGGGGATGGATTATCCTGGCAGGTGGTCCAGTGTCTAAGTACCTGGCTCGTGACAGTGTCCATCTGACAGTAGACTTGTTTATTTCGACACGCTAGCAGATCTTGTGTGATCTGTGTCCAGTGTTGCTCTGAGATGGTTGTTTCTGGAGAACCCTGCCCGAGAGAAGAGTTAATGTGTTTGGGTAGGGATCAGATGAAGCATGGAGGAGGAGGCATCTGAGCCCAAGCCATGGGCTAAAGACAGTTTGTGACAGAGCCCAGAGCAGGGACAACTACCTGCCCTCCAGGGCAGAATGACAACAAGAGCCTGGGAGTGGGGGTAGTGCCTTTCCTGAGGTCTAAAGCATCACCCAGGCAAGGACTTTGATGAGTTTAGAGAAAGCGGGTGGCCGAGACACTGTGGCACAGAGGTCTGGATGGTCCCCATGACGTGGAGTGGTGTGAGTGGCGCATCAGGAGTCCGCATGGACCTCTATGAAACTGAGGTAACAGTGGCTTAGCCTAATATTAGGTCTGAGAAAGTCCACTCATTTTCAACAAGATGCACCCCGAGAACGAGGAGAATTTTCTAAACAGCAGGTTCTCCCCCAAGGCCAGACTGTAGTTCTGGTCTCCAGCTTTGATCCCCAGCTCTCTCTATTGCCGCTCACTTGGAGGGAAGCCAGCTGCAGCTGCAGGCAACTGTCAGGGAAGACCCAGGAGAGGCATTAGGGAATTCTGCCAGCAGCCTGAGAGTGATTCTCCTTGGTGAGCTTTGAAGAACCTGCAGCCCTGCCACCGTCTTGACAAACCTCCTGAGCGGCCTGGACCACACTGACTCTGGGTCTCCACCTGCAGGAGATGGGTATCTGTCCTAAGCTGTTGAACGCGGGGAGGTTTAATTGGTTAACTAGCCACAGATAGCAAATACACATAAGTCTAAGGATCTGTGGCCAGAAGACTATTTGGCAATTTTACTGATGAAGACATGTAAATTGGATTAGAGATGTGTGACTTACCCTTAGGATGCTGCTGAGGCATGAAGCCTTAGCTATCACACAGTTATTAAAAGAGCCTGTAGCTTAGTTGGTAGAATGCTTGCCGAGCACGGACAAGACTCTGGTTCTATTTCCACTCCACACACCATGTCAAAACCCGATGTGGTACTGTGTGTGCTTATAATCCCAATAGAGGCAGGAGAATCAAAAGTTCAGAGTTATCCTTGGCCACATAGCAAGTGTGAGGTCGGTCTGGACTACATGAAATTCTGTCTTGAAAAACCAAACACCCACCCCTAAACCAAGCCAAATTAAAACAACAACAACAACAACAAGCAAACAGCAATGAAACAACAACAAAACCCAGAAATGACTCTGCATTAACTGGCCACTGCAGCAAGAAGCTTCACTGGATAAGGTAAACGGTGGCACTAATTTATGTGTATAAATATAAGAACAACTTCACAATGGTAAAAAATTAACCTTGTAACACCATTCATACACATCAAACACTGTGTTGAGACTTCCCACAATGTTTCCACTCTTACCGCATACTGAATACACTCCTAATCAACATTCAGCTTCTTGAAGCTTGGCGCCAACCTCTTTCATCCTTCACAGTTGTCATGGTGATCATCGTAAACATGTAGGATATTGTGGTATCAACAAGCCACAGCTCTCCCAGGCATTTGGACAAGTGGTCCTATTATGTGTTATATATAACCTCGTGACAAACAACCACAGACAGGCCTTTTCCACTCCCTTCCCCCTCGTTTCTTTTGGATTTGTTCCCAGAAATGGAATGAACTGAAATGAAAGATTTTTTTTTTTATTTTTTATTTTTTGGCTCTTGGTCAGTAAAGGAATGCCAGCAGGAGAGTGTACTAAGTGTGGTCTGATGCCTGCTTCTGACTAGGCTAGAGGTGTGGAAGGAAGGGGAGCCCCCTACAGGGGTCTGGCACTTGGAGCTTTGATTGATCTCAAGGACAGACAAAAACAATTCTGAGAGAAAGTAAAAGGCTGAGGAACAATGATCTGTTGCTATTTTATTGACAACCTGGTTTACGTCAGTCATATTACATTTATTTTTATGCCTGTAGCTCTAAGGGTGTATGTGTGTGCGTGCGTGTGTGTGTGTGTGTGTGTGTGTGTGTGTGTGTGTGTGAGAGAGAGAGAGAGAGAGAGAGAGAGAGAGAGAGAGAGAGAGAGAGAGAGAGAGGAGAAAAACCATTCAACCAAGAGTCAGTCTCTTGACACAGCCTACAACCCCCTGGGAAGAGAGTGTCTGAGATTGCTGAGATCAGGTTGGCCTGCGGGCATGTCTGGAGAACTGCCTCAACTAAATTGATCCATGTGGGAAAACCCAACCCACTGTGAGTGGCACCATTCCCTAGGGAAGAGGTCCTGCGTAGTGTGAGTGGTGAAATCTAGCTGAGCACAGCAAAGAATCGAGCACGCATGCATTGATTGCTCTCTGCTTTCTATTGGCTGTGATGGGCCATTAGATACCTACCTGGGTTTTCCGGTAACACTGGACTGGAACCTGGAACTGTGAGCTAAAGAAACGGTTTCTTCCCTGAGCTGCCCTTTGTCAGGGTTTCTTAGCGCAGCAACAGAAACGAAGCCAGAATAGGTGGGAACTCAGAGCTGCCAGCCTTCATGTTTGTGTCCCTTTCACTACACAGCATTGCCTTGAAATTCATTTTGATTGTAAACTGGTATCACAGTTTGTTGACTCGGCTGACCTCCAGCCTCTTCCAATTGGTCGTATCTGGGGACATGAGGCCGAAAACACACAGCCCCCACTTTCTCAGAAGCTCACTCATGCTGCCCCACAGACATCTCTGGATTGCCTCAATTGAACTTGAAACTTGGGTGGGGCTTGTTCAAGTTCAATCCAATGAGTTCGCCACCACAGTCTAGCTCAGGACCTCCACTCCTGCTCGCTGTTCCTGTCCCTCTGCACTGTCCCCCACCCCCAGATTGGCATTCACATCTCAAGGAGAGCAGAAAATAACACATTCTGCATGTTCTTTCAGGAGAGCTGGTTGTGAATCCATGTACTCTTCTGGATATGGAACAAGGGTGTGGCCAATTTCTGCATCCCCATCCTTGTGGCCAGACAAAGCTGACCCCCAGCTTCCCTGCCACTTCCGATAGCACAGGAAGCCTGGACAGAGTCCTCTGCCAAATCTCAAGTGTCCCTTTCCTTTCCAGTCCTCACCGCAGGGCAGGAATCCTGTTGCTCAAGGTACCTCCCTCCCGGCGTGCTGCTTAGGGTTTGGTTTTTTTTTCTCTCTCTCTCTCCATGTGGTTCTTAAAATAGGTGTGCAGGAACTGGCTGTGTTTTACTCACTGGGGGAAGGCGTCTTCAAGAATGGCAGAGACATCCTGGGATGGAGTCAGGGAACGGGAAGGCAGAGAGACAATTGTACCTTTGGGGTTGGTCATTCTGGTTGGGATGTTACGTCTGGTGCTAAATGCTCAAGCATTAATGAGCTGGGGGGTTGGGGTGTGGATGGCTGTGGAATGGAGACCTCTGTTCCCAGGAGTGGTCTGAAATAGAGCAAAGATTTTTTTTATCTCAAGAAATTTGTTTTCATGAAATCCATAGTAGCATAAAATGAACTGCCTTCAAATCTGCACTTCAGTGGTACCCAGTAATTCTACAACTTGGTCCAACCACCATACTATCTAGGTCATCACCCCCAAAGAAAATCCTGTATTCATTAAGCTACTATCTATTGTTCTGTGTCTCAAGCACTTGGCAGCCACTGCCCAATCTGTTTCCTGACTATGAATATAACGGTTCTGGGTACTTCACAGGAGTGGACAGCCTCACTTGGCTTCTTTCACTGGTTGTGGTTTCAAAGCCCATCTCTTTGGTGGCGTGTATCAGGGCTTTCTTTTTTTAATGACTTTGGTAGTTGAATCAGAATGGCCCCCATAGACTCATGTATTAGAATCTTCAGTCACTAGGGAGCCGAATTCTTTGATAGGATTAGGAAGGATTAGGAGGTATGGTCTTGTTGGAGAAAGTGTGTCACTAAGGGTGGGCTTTGAAGTTTCAAAAGCCCATGTCAGACCCAGACTCACTCTCTTTCTTCATGCTGCCTGCAGATCAGGATGTAGCTCTCAACTACTTTTTCATCACCGTGTCTGCCTGCATGCCTCTATTGCTCCCCTCTGAAACTGTAAGCAAGCACCAATGCTTTCTGTTATAAGAGTTGCCTTGGTTGTGGTGTCTCTTCGCAGTGACTAAGACAACGATTGAATATATTCTGTCCCATGAATTGATCACATTTGTTATTTCATTCATCTTTCAGTGGACACTGAGGTTGCATCTACAGCTTGGCTACTTACAATGGGTGTTCATGCAGAATCGCTGAGCCATTCGGCTGTACCATTTTCAAATCATACTAACAATGTATAGCATCCCCACAGTCTCACTGCTTCTCGCTATTTTCTGTGTCTTTTATGACAGTCAGCTCCACGCATGTGAAATGCCTCACTGTCATTTTGATTAGCACTACGTCAGTGTGAGCATCTGAAAGGGAAAGGCCCGAGCTTTAAATAGGCTAGATTAGATTCTAATCTCAGAGCTGCAGAGGGCTTTGGGATCTTTGGTCACTTCCCTAGACTCTCCCATTTTACAGACAATGACATCGGCTCGAGAAGTCACAAGGTCACACAGTAGTGGCTGAGCTAGGCAGGATGTCCAATCTCTTGTCTGGGTTCAACACACCCCACTCAGACTACTCTTCACATGTGTGTAGCCCGTGCATCTAGATCAGCCTTTCTCAGCCTGTGAGTTGTGACCCCCACAGGGGTAGCATACTATATATCCTGCATAGCAGATATTTACATTACAATTCATAGCAGTATCAAAAGTACAGTTATGAAGTAACAATGAAGTAACTTTATGGTTGGGGCTCACGGTAGCATGAGGAACTATGTTGAAGGGGTCAGAGCTAGCACGGTTGAGAATCACTGGAACATCTGAGCTCTGATTCTGAAGAAAACCTCAAAGCAGTTGGTCCATAATCTGCCCGATCTGTTTCCTGACTATGAATATAACGGTTCTGGGTACTTCACAGGAGTGGACAGCCTCACTTGGCTTCTTTCACTGGTTGTGGTTTCAAAGCCCATCTTTTTGGTGGCGTGTATCAGGGCTTTTTTTTTTTAATGACTGTGGTAGTTGAATCAGATTGGCCCCATAGACTCTTGTATTAGAATCTTCAGTCACCAGGGAGCGGAATTCTTTGATAAGATTAGGAAGGATTAGGAGGTATGGTCTTGTTGGAGAAAGTGTGTCACTAAGGCTTGCTGTTGGTATGGCTTGCTGCCACCCACCAACAGAGACAGGAGAGAGTCACTGGCTATAGAGTGAAGCCAGCAGGATTATATTCCAGCTAGCTTCCTTTGTCCTTCTAGGTATTAACCATCCCAGTCTCCCATCTCTCCCATGGCTTAGTCTTTGACTTTCATTTATGGGTAAGTGGAGGATGGTTGGATAAGTGGGTATTTGGGTATATGAATGAGTGGGTGGGTGTATGACTATTCAGATGGGTGTTTGTGGAAGAGTGAATGGGTGCTTGGATTGATGGATAGATAGATAAATAGATGGATAAATATATGTTTTGAGTGGATGGATGTACAGATGGATGTACGGATGGATGGATGGATGGATGGATGGATGGATGGATGGATGGATGGA
>JABTXL010000483.1:299347-319118 GCA_025134845.1 Neodon shergylaensis | reverse complement strand
GGATGGATGGATGGATGGATGGATGGATGGATGGATGGATGGATGGATGGATAGCTGGATGGGTGTTTGAGTGGATGGGCAGATGGATAGATTGGTAGGTAGATAGACAGAAGGGTGGTCAGTTGAGTAGATGGATGGGTGTGTATTGGGGTACATGAACAGGTGGGTAGCACGTGCAAGAATGATGTTTGGATGTATGCATTAGTGGATAGATGGTATATGGATGGATGTTTAGGCAGCTGGATAGACACACAGTCAGAACACTTCCCCTTTGTTACCATCCTCCTCTTCCACAGGTGAATTCTCTGTAATTCCTATTTCTTTGCTGGTGTTTACAGAAGGTAGGTTGCACTTATTTTGAGTGTCTGCCTTCTCAGGGTCCTGCCCCCTCGATTCTTCCATCTCTTCAGTGAGCTCCCATCCTCCTGTACCAATCTCCTTATTAGTTTTGTCCCAGAAGCACAGACTTGTCTTAGCTCTCCTTTTTTTTACAAACTTCCCTGAACTCATGCTCTTACTGGATGGACTGTTTTCCTTCTCTTTCCCATGGGTAGGCAAGTTCTTGACCACATCCTCCCTGACTCCAAGTGCAGATCCTTGCTCATTCTTAGTCCAATCCTCAGCCTTCACTTTCCTGGGTCCCCAAAATCAGCTCTCATGAGGTGAACTGCATGAGATCTGATCATGCTCTCTTGCCCACCACCTGGAAACTACTGGCCCCTCCCTCCCTTGATGTCTAACAGTCTGCTCTCCTAGTCCCCCTCCTTGACACCTTTATCTCCTTCCCTAAGTCCTCCTCTTGTAGCCAGCCCTTGCCTGATCTACTGTCCTGTTCCTGGATATCTCTTAAAAATTATTTATGTGCACATGTGTGTTCTTTGTTTGTTTGTGTATATGTGCATATGTGTGTGTGCCCAGTGAGGCCAGAAGATGGCACTGGATCCCCTGAAGCTAGAGTAGAGGCAGTTGTAGAGTTACAGGATGTTGTAAGCCACTATGTGAGTGCTGAGAATCAAACCCTGGTCCTCTGATAGAGCAGCAGACATTCTTAATCACTGGCCTATCTCTCTAGCCCACGCTTGGCTTTTTTAAAATGTCAATAATTTCCATATCACAGATAATAAACACTAATCAGCCATGGTCCCTGGATCTTTAAAAATTCTCTCTCTCTCTCTTTCTCTCTCTCTCTCTCCCCCCCCCCTCTCTCTCTCTCTTCCCATCCACCCTAAAAAGTCAACTTCTTATGAACATATAGTTCCCATAAATGCATACTTCAAGCATCATGGCCAAAGTGAATCCTGAGTTCATCCTCACATTTGCCTCTCCTCTCTGAGACCCTTGCACAGGGTACATTCGTCTGTTATTTGTGCTGTGTATCATTATTTGTGCTGCGTATTTTGCTTTTCTGTTGCTGTGTTAAAACACTATGACCAAAAGCAACGTACAGACAGAAGGGTTTATTTGGGCTTATGGTTCCAGAGCATAGGAGTCCATCGTGGCAGGAAGGTTTGGCATCTGGTAGACGTGGTGGCCAAATCAGGAAGCTTAGAGCTCAATTCTTCAACCCCAATCATGAAAGAGAGAGAACAAATTAGAAGAGGCTCAAGGCTCTAATCTCAAAACCCAGCCCCAATGGCATACTTCCTACAGCAAACCCTCACTGCCTAAACTTCCCCAAACAGCACCACCTACCAGACACACGTGTTCAAGTCCTGGAGCCTGTGGGAAGCACTTCCCATCCAAATGACCGCCTACAGGTGTTGTGATGCTGGCCGAGGTATTGTATCATTTCTTGTTTTAGAAGCTACCCTATTTGCATGCCAGCAAACCCCACAGCACCATGTGTGGGTTAACCCAGTCAACACTGGGCACAGGATGAGTTAAGATTTTCAATTTTGCATATAGCCAATGGCAAGGTTGTGAGCGGCGGGAGCCCCAGAGGATCCGAGATTCCCCAGAAACTGCCTTTCTGTTTTCCACTGTGTTGAAGCAGCCTGAAGCTCTCCCCAGATGCAGGCAGCTGACTTTGTACTTCTAAACCTCCAGATGATGATGTCCTTAGCTCTGAGAATTTTGTTGCCAGCATGAGGCTTGGGTCTCTGTCTGTTTTCTAGCACTGGGCAAGAGTCTCTGGCTGGAAACTTTCTGGTTGCAGAGAGTCTTATACCAGATGCAGTCCAGATCCACCACTCTGGGGTCATTCTCAGGCTGTCCGGTGGTCTCCTAAGGGGAAGGTCTTGGAGCTATCTGCTCCTATCCGGAAGGACTGTGCGTGTGTGGTTCATTAGTAGGAAGCTTTGTTCAGATGATTGACTGATTCCATGGGGCTTATTGTTTTATATTGAATTATTCTGTGATAAACATACGTCATTTGTGAAAGTCATCTCCTGGCTTCATTTATCACATCAAAGCCAGTGTGGGGTGAGGTGTGACGCCCATGAAAGTTTGTAGGTGCCTTCCTCCCCTGCTGTGACTGGAACATGTCCCCTAAAGCTCATGTTTGGGGTCTTAATTCCCAGTGAACCAGTACTCAGATGAGGTTCCTGAGAGATTCATGGCTAGCCCTGGGGACCAGGGTTAATTATCTCAGGAGTGGGTGAGTTTTGCTGTCTGGAAACTGAATTGGTTATCACTAAAGTAGGTATCAGTACACAGGCTGCTGGCCCCAGGCATTTTGCGTTCTCTGCACACACCTGCTTGCTTTTCTTCTTCCATCGTGAGTTAAGTCAGTCATGTGAAGCCCTTGAAGGCCCCCCTCCCCGACATGTAGATAACTGGCCATGAAGTCCCCCCCACCACGTGTAGATAACTGGCCTTGGACTTCCCAGATTATGAAAGTAGGAGCCAAAGTAAACTTCTGCCTCAGCTTGTATTCTGTTGTTGATAAGACAAGACCACAGGCTGGGCAAGTTGTAAAAGAGGTTTATTTTGGCTCATAATCCTGCTCTGATGTCAATTGGCCACATCTGGTAGTGGACTTCCTGCTGGCAGAGGCCCAAGGCCTCACACAGCGTCACATGGGTTCTGTCTTCTAGACAGACACCGGGTTCAATCCTGATGGCCCCACCCTAGTGTCCTCAGATAATCTTAATCGTCTCCCCAGGCCCCGCGCTCACCCACCAGAGGTGGGTAGAGACCTCATCCTTAGCACTTCACAGTGGAGATGAAACTTCAAGAAGACTTTCCAGAGGGGAGAGGTCACATCGGAGCCATAGCAACCTCTTTTCTTTATAACTTACCCCGTCTCAAGTGTTCTGTCCGAGTGGCAGAAACCATGCCAGGCACCCACTTCCTCCTCTCTTCTCACATGGCGAGGACACCTGACCTAGTCAGTGCTCTTCCCGGAGTGCCAGCCAAGCTTGGGCGCCTTCCGTTCCCATGGTCTACCCCTCCCCCCCCGAGAACCACTCATCACCATCCTGCTAACACTTCAGCGATGCCTTCAAAGTTTGTGTGAAGTCTGGCCCAGCCACAGGGCCGCTGCTTTTTACAAGTGGGCAAGCATGCTTTTCTGTGCCTCAGTTTCCCCATCTGTGAAGTGACACTGAAACTTACCACACTGAAAATTATTACTAAAGTTCCCCCATCCCCCCAGAGCCATCTTGACTTGGGTGTAAGCTATGTGGCCAGACCAGCATGTGGATATTATGATACTCCCCACCAAGGTTCCCTGCAACCTGAAACGATCCCTTTAATCTTTCTCATTAACATAAATGAAGGTCATCAGTCATCCTTCACGACCTAACTCCATTTGTTGACCGTCACTGCAGGTTGTCTATGGTCCTAGGCATCCTTCCCTGAGCAATGTCCGTCCTCTGCCACCCGTTTTGTCCCGCCCCTTCCAGGTAAAGTCACAGCTGGTGACTTAGGGATGCAAAACCTCAACACCTTTGTCTCACTTTTGAACACCTCTGGAGATCAGTCCCAGCTCCAGAGGGGAAGTATGAGAAATCTCAGTGGCTCTACATAGGGGGTCAACTCTCCACCACCCCCAACCCTAACTCCCTTCTTACTGAAGTGTCACCTTCTGGGAGTTGCCCAGCATTCCTTCTGAGTCCCATCTCCCTCTTGATCTGTTTCCAGGGCGTTGGAGGCCAGGACTGTAACAACTGTCGTGGTCAGGACTTCCCAGCCGAATGCAAGTAACCTGAGGGTGGGGTTGCAAGGATTGGCCATGCCCAACTCGGGGTTGTATGTGAACTCGGGGTTTGCTGTGCTGGCTTTGGAGAATAGCACACACTCTGCTCATCCAAGCTCTGGGGATGGATCTAGACTGACCTGAAGTCTGATGTGGCTACCAAACTGGTAAGTTGGCAAGAAGACAAATTGGAGGCCAGGCTAGGGGTCAACTCCACCTCCTGCGCTATGGGAAAGTGGTACCCGGAGTGGACAGGGGGTCCCATTGAATGAGCACAGATGACTGGTGTCTGTGCCTGTGAGTGTGTGAGGTGCTTCTGACTACACCACCAGCCGAAGACTCAGCCGAGGAGAACTGAGCCCTAAGGGTGTTGTCATCTCAAGTGACAAATTGCACAGCTTCAACCATTCTACTTACAAACTCACCGTCCTTACATTTTCATTTGAAATCGGAAGTGGGGTGTGTGTGTTCTTAGTGATCATGGATGCAGGAGACTCAGGATTCACGGTCTAGCACTGCCCAGACCTTAGAAACACAATCCCAATACGTTCAACCAAATTCAGGCCAATGACGTAACATTTTGACACCCCCTGCCCATTTACTAAATAGTTAAGTACAAACACCAGGGGAGAAGGAACAGCAGTGATATCTTTTCTCTGTTAGTACCTTCAGTGGTGTCTTTCCCTTGGGTTGTTTCAAATTTTCTTCTGAATCAGAGCCCCCCATTTTTACCCCCTAAATGAGATAGCAGGTTGAAGGTGGATCTGGCTGCAGAGGGGCTGCCAGGATCTCTCTGGGTTCCAAAGGGCTAACTAGGAACCAGGAAGGTAGGTTCAAAGGAGACAGATCTGGTGCAGACAAAAGACCTCTTCTGAGGAGCTAAAGTCAGCCTCATGTGTGTTTTGGTTCTAGAAGCTTCCAAGCACTGATTAGAAGATGCCTATAGGAGAGAAACCGTAGAAGGGTCTATTTCAATTGCTAATTGATTATGAGGGCCAAGGTCATAAATAATCTCAAAAATGGCATTAGAGCAAATAATTCCAGATTTTTTTCATTACAGGAAGATAGGTCCCTTCTCAGAAAATTCCCTGGGAGTTTATTCCAGCATCAGAACTTCCCAGATTATAGGGAGAAAATGCTACATATGTTCCATCCACTATGAGACCCCTCCATTCATCCCCACACCAGGGATCTGCTTCACTGGGACTCACTTAATATTTCTGAAGCAGGTCACAGGCAGATTGTAAACAAAATATGCCAGGGCCCCTTGCCCGTGTCAGGTTTTATGGGGAACGATGCTTGGTGCAGGGCAGTCCGTTCTGCTCCCTGTGGTGCATGTCCAGGAATTCCAGTTTTGGGCATGGCTGTTGCAGAAAAAGGGATTGTAGGCCTGGATGCGTGTTCTTCCAGCACCATGCTGACAGGAAAACAGCCAGTCCCCAACAGTGTGTGAAGTTGGGGTATCTTAAATGTTACAGTCTCTAAGGGAGAAGCAATGACCATACAATGGCCTGGATGTGAAGGACACACTGGATCAGCATCTGTTTGATACCCACCACCAGCCTCCTTTGAAAAAGGAAACTGGAATCATGCATGCCAGGTACCAAAGTCAGGCTGCCTACAAGAAAATCCAGGATCTGCAACCAAACCCCAAGCATTCTGTGTAGCCTGGAAGCCTATATTGAGCACCTAGAGAATCATCTGAGCAGTGTGATGCTCCCCAGTCTGAGCCACTTCCATTTATGGGGGTATTACTTAAGACCCCCAGTTTTAGTCTGCTGCCTCACCTCCTCCCAGTACCTGACATTAGTTTCACCCACAGTGACTGATATCTGTCGCAGCAGGGCCTCAGGAATGTTCTGTTTAGTGTGTGTCCACTTGCCACCCGGGAAATGGGACCCTCAACTGACGAACTGCCCAGATCAGATCGGCCTCTGGCCATGTTTGTGAGACATTTTCTTAATTGATAATTGAGTAGGAAGGCCAAAGCCACAGTAGGTGGTACCACCCCTACGCAGATGGGCCTGGCCTGCGTGAGAAAGCTATCTGAACAAGCCAGGAAGCATATTCCTCCATGGTCTCTGCCTCACCTCCTGCCTCCAGATTCCTGTCTTAGTTTCCTTCAGTGATGGCCATCACTTGGAGCTGTAAGATGAATTAAACACTTCCCCTGAGGTCGTTTTTGGTCAGTGCTTTGTCCCAGTAACAGGGAGGCTTCCAGAACAGGAGCCGTCTCTAGTACTGGGGTTCGGAGACTGCCAGGCCTATCTCCCGCCAGCACACTAAGAATCCACTTACCCTTGATCACTCCTCATCCACCAAGAAGAGTGTGTTCTCCTTTCTGAATATTCTCCAGCCTGTTCAACTGAGTGAGAGACATCAGGAAGCCCTGGGCACCTGCATGCCCACAGTCTCCATGCTTGGGTGCCATAGTTACCTGGTACTCTTTTTCAAATACCTCCCCTGAGGTCTACAGTAGTGTCAGGCTCCCCCCACAGGCAGGAGAAGGGTGCCCAAGCTCTGCAGCTCAGTGAGTGAGCCCCACTCCGTCTACCTTGGAAAGAGACAGACTCAAACAAACGTGCAGATGCAACGTTCTATAGCCCCAGTTCTAGACAGGAGCTCCCAGCTGCAGGCGCTTCCAGGCCTCTGTGGTCACTTCCTCCCTTTGTCAATGTATATGCGAACACTGCCAGGCTCCTCGCTTCTCACGTCCACACCTTGCCCACACCCTGCATCGGCCTGGCTGGGCAATCACCACCCAGTTGGCCCCTGCCCTGAATGAGCGTGGTCCAAATGTTTCACCCACGCCCTGCTGAGATCTCAGAAACAATAACGCTCCCTTGGTAGTGGTCAGCCTCATGTGTCTGACACCTGCCACGGCTCCAAGTTGACTTGTTTTGGCAACAGCCTGATAAAGTTCTTAAATGTGGTAGAGGAGGGGGTCGTATCCGCTTGCTAAGTCTTGGGATTATGTATAGGAACTAGTCGCCTAGCTGTTCAGCCTGTGCAGAGAAGGTTTCTCCCCTCCTCCCTCTCCCTCTGGAACATGCCATGGCCACCACATATGTCCCCCTGAGTCCAGAGAAGACCCTGGAACCCCATCAGTTCTTAGGGAATGGTTTGCATGGGCAGTTTTATGTTCTTTGTTTTCTGAAAGATGAGCCACTGTGGAACTGAAAGTAATATATCCTGGGGACATTCTCAGCCCCCGCACTGCCCACAGGACATGGGTTTCTGTTCTGTTTAGAGATTAGGTCACATTTGGAATCGCCTCAGAAGGACCCACAGCTTGTGGGCTTCCTGTTTCATCATGCTCTCATCTTCTCAGGCTGTAAATTGGTAGGGGAAAGAGGGAATTATACATCGTAAAATATAGGAAATGTCTGAAGATTAGAATCGAGGTTCTGCTGCAGGAGCCTTTGAGGCTGCAGTCCAGCTGTGCCGTTTGCTGGCTGTGTGGCCTTCGAAGAGTTGCTCAACGTCTCTGGACCTTGGCACAGAATGGGGTGGTGGTGGGCGGAATAGAGTGGATTGCAAAAATGACTACGGTCCTCTACTCACCACTTGCTAAGGCCTTCACCGTCCTTAGGATGCCCGCTTCCCCTCACTCCCAGAATCTGGGCTTAGCTACCTCCCATCAAATACTGGATCAGCATATATATTCAAACAGAATCTGTGCAGTGCACTGTTTACCTCATGGGTGGAACAGGACAGCTACAGCCTGCTTTAAAAGGTAGATGCATGTCTCTGCAGAGACAGCAGCAGGAAGGACGCATTATATACTTACCGCACACCTCTAATGTCCCAGGGAGCTGCTACAGTACACATTTCACTGCTGACCTTTTGAAGTTTTGTTTTGTCTTCAGTTGTGTGTGTTGTGTGTGCCCACGCGCATGTGTACACGTGTGAGCATGCACACAAATGAGCGCAGATGTCTGCTGAAGCCAGAGCCACCAGGTCTCCCTGGAGCTGGAGTTACAGGTGGTTGTGAGCTACCCAAAGCAGGTGCTGAGAACCAGACCTGAGTCCTCTGCAAGAGCGGCGCATGCTCAGAAACTGCTGAGCTGTTTTTCCAGCCCCTTCCCTGCTGAGTACATGCGAGTTCTTAGTATACTTTGGACACACGAATACTTTGTTAGATGTAAGTATAGATGTTTCACCTGTAACTTCCTTTCCCATAAAGGTATCTTTAATTTTTTTACATATTTATTTTGTGGAGGGTGTGTGTGTGTGTGTGTATGTGTGTGTGTAGGGGAGGTGTGCTCATGCTGTGGCATGCACGTGGAGATAGGAGGACGACCCTCAGGGGTCAGTTCTCTCCTTCCACGGGTGCAGATCCCAGAAGTTGAACTCAGACTATCAGGCTTGACAGCAGGTGACTTTATCTGCTGGGCCATCTCTCCAGACCTTGATGGTATCTTTTGAAGAGTTGAAAATCCGGATTTTATAAAGTCCATTTTATTTTTTCTTTTATGTTTAATGCTTTTCTGTCTTATATTTTCGCCTACTGAAGGCTCATAACATGCCTCCTGATCTCTTCTGAAGTTTTATGGTCTTGGCTTTTAGCTCTATGATTCATTTAAAATAAATGTATTTCTGCCTCTGATGGCTAAGGGTTCATTTTCTCGCCTTAAATAGCAAGTTGCTCTACCACTGTTTGAAAAGACCGCTTGTGGCATCACACCAGGGACTCGGTGGAAATTCAGGTGACTGTGTGGACCCTTTGTCACTCGGCTCATAAGCTGTGGGCAGTGACCCCTTTTAAGGTGTCACATCACTGAATGTGGGGTAGTCAGAGATTTCGGCAGCAGCAAGAGGCTTCTGAATACCCAGTGACCCCAGATTCATTCCAAACCAGCCATGCAATGAGCCCAAGGTGTTTCTGGCAGCGAGCACTGTGTTGTATTACGTGACTTCTCTGCAGCCTTTGTTCTGAGCATCCAGCATGCACACTGACACTGGGACTTCCATCGGGCTGTGCAGCACCAGCGAACCCATCTGCAATACCTTGCATCACATCTGAGTATCTGTGTGCGGTGAATCACTTTGTTTTTACTGTGCAGCAAAATTTCCTGCTCTTGTAGAAATTTAATGGTTTAATTATAGAAGTCATTCTGAGATTTCCCTACCACTATCACTCTGCACGAAGTAACACATTAGTCTATCTTTAGCCTGCCTTGTGCTAGAATGTTTGCCTTTAAAAATAACTTTCTGAGTTGCTAACTTAAATTTTAAACTTAATTAATTTAATTTAATTTTGGGACAGGGTTTCTCTGTGTAGTCCTAGCTTCCTACTCTGCTAGACCAGGCTGGGCTCAAACTCAGAGCTCTGCCTGCCTCTCCCTCCCAAGTGCTGGGATTAAAGGTGGGCACCACCTGCCTGGCTTTGACTTTTAATAAAAAACAAACAAACAACAACAACAACAACAGAAAACTTCAAATGAACTTTGGCTTGGGGTTGGCACAGAATTTCCAATGAGTCCTGAAACTATTTTTCTGCCGTTTTGTACTATGTATTTATGGGAAGGGATGTCCTCAGCATTGATGTTTAGGGAAATAAAGTATAAATCATTGCTGAACAGTATTAAAGATCCTTTTACCTTGTAGTACCAAATCTTCAGGCAAGATCCAGTTCTTTATGTAAAAATCAATGAGAAATGCACCTCCTTAGTGTGCAGATTTGCTCTGGCATCAATGGATAGTATAGTTGTATGTGTACAAAATAATCATTGTCAAATAAATTTCTTCTGGACCTATTACCATAAGTGCTTTGTTTATCTGTTTTATTCACCTATATACCCAGGGCCAGGTAGAGAGTTCCCAGGGATGAAGGGGTCACAAGTAGAAAAGCTGAAGACTCTACTCCAACAAGTCAACATAGTTTGGGCAGTTGAAAATCACAGAGGCCCCTAAACCAGGTGGTGGCTAGCCTTGTCCCCTCCAAAACCTCATAGGAAAAGCGCTTCCTCCCTGCTGTAGGCCCTGGTGGCTCCAGGCTTTCCTGGGCTTGTGGCAGCTTTGCTCTAGCCTGCCTCAGCTTTCCGTGCCTGTCTCCCCTGGGTCTTGTGTACCTGACGCTTTGGGGCACCAGCCATTGGACTTAGAGCTATCCTAATTCCAGTCTGCTCTTATCCCATCAAAGACCCTGTGTTAAATAAGGTCCAGGCGGGGACAGATGACATTCTGCCTCCACACTTACATTGCACTGACCTATTTGTTTACCTCCTGCCTCTTTTGCGGTGCTGGGAATCGAACCGAGGGTCTTGCCCATGCTAGGCGAGTACTCCATCCCTGAGCCTCAGCCGCCAGCCCTATTTATTCTTCCCTAATGCTGATACCACACTCCCATGACCAACTTCAGCTCTGGGGCGTGTCTTCATACCAGCGAATGGCCCACTTAGCTCTCTTTTAGAAAAGGGTAACTTTTTTTTTAAAGACAAGATCTCCCTATGGCCTGGAATTTGCTATGTAGATCAGACTGACCTCAAACTCATAGAGATCCACCTGCCTCTGCCTCCCAAAGTGCTGAGATTAAAGTCATGGGGCTCTGGAAAATTCTTTTATTTTTATTGTTTTTATTGAGCTATATATTTTTCTGCATTCCTTTCCCTTCCTCTCCCCTCCCCTTCTACCCTGTCCCATGGTCCCCACGCTCCCAATTTGCTCAGGAGATCTTGTCTTTTTCTACTTCCCATGTAGATTAGATCCATGTATGTCTCTCTTAGGGCCCTCATTGTTGTCTAGGTTCTCTGGGATTGTGAATTGTAGGCTGGTTTTCTTTGCTTTATGTCTAAAAGCCACTTATAAGTGAATACATATTATATTTGTCTTTCTGGGTCTGGATTACATCACTCAGTATGATGTTTTCTAGATCCATTCATTTGCCTGCAAATTTCAAGATGTCATTATTTTTCTCTGCTGTGTAGTACTCCATTGTGTAAATATACCACATTTTCCTTATCTATTCTTCAGTTGAGGAGTATTTAGGCTGTTTCCAGGTTCTGGATATGACAAACAATGCTGCTATGAACATAGTTGAGCACATCTTTGTGGTATGATTGAGCATCCTTTGGGTATATACCGAAAAGTGGTATTGCTGGGTCTTGAGGTAGGTTGTTTCCTAATTTTCTGAGAAATTGCCACATTGATATCCGAAGGGGCTGTACCAGTTTGCACTCTCATCAGCAATGCAGGAATGTTCTCTTTGCCCCACAACCTCTCCAGCATAAGTTGTCATCAGTGTTTTTGATCTTGGCCATTCTTATAGGTATAAGATGGAATCTCAGAGTTGTTTTGATTTGAATTTCTGATGGCTAAGGATGTTGAGCATTTCCTTAAGTGTCTTTCAGCCATTTTAGATTCCTTTGTTGAGAGTTCTCTGTTTAGGTCTGTAACCATATTTTTTTATTGGATTATTTGTTCTTTTGATGACCGAATTCTTGAGTTCTTTGCACATTTTAGAGAGAGAGATCAGCCCTCTGTCTGATGTGGGGTTGGTGAAGATCTTTTTCTATTCTACAGGCTGCTGTTTTGTCTTGTTGACTGTGTCACTGCCTCAGGCTTCCTCAGGCTTGCTCGGGCCAAGGTCACTGGCTCAGACTTGTTCCTACAGATGTCCCTGGCTCAGACCTGCTCCTTTGGAGGTCAATGACTGGCGCCCAGTCCCACAGAGGTCTCTGTCTTGAGCCTGCTCCCTTGGTGGTTGCTCCTTTGTACCTGTTCCTGTGGAGGTCGCTGCAACCCAGAAATTGGTATCATCTTAATAGAAAGACTAAGCTTCTCAAAACTCAGAAATTCTAAGTATCAATGTACGTTGATTGTATGTGTTGACGGACTTTACTGATTCCTGCACTCTCATCTCTGTATTATCTTCTTTGTTTCTCTCTTCCCTTCCTGGGTATGATCTGCCTACCCTATTGGGGGGCTTCTCTACTGCTTTCAATATATTATTATTTTTAATGTTAGCGCCTATGTGTGAGAGACAATATGGAATACTTGAACTTCTTATCCTGGATTTTTTACTTAAGATCAGAATCTCACTCAGTTCTTCACATTCTCCTGCAAATGACAAGATTTCATTCTTCATTTATGGAGGATCCTGATGTTTTTATATCTCCATTTATATACCAACTTTATATAGTTTCTGCCTCCATTTATTGTCTCTTTCCTGAGCGAGAATGATGCCTTCTCTGACCCCTCTGGAAATCTGAAGCATGTTTATTTGATAATTCTGTAAGATTCCATGACCCATAAATTTTTCTTCACCCCGAGTGAAGATTCTTAGATTCTGACCACACAGCATATTTGCTGACTCTTACTTAATATTAATTTTCCATGTTGTTCTGATGTTTTATGGGTGGAGTTTACTTATTTATTACATTTGAATTAATGATCTGAGAATCTCATGTGTTTCTACAAAGAATTTTGATCATAAGCACTCCCTCTTCCACTCCAGCTCTTCCTGGCTCCTCCCATAGCTCCCTCCTACCTTCATGTCCTTTAAGAAAGAGTCAGTGAGTCCAATTATGATCGCTTGTATGTGAAAGGGTATGTGGCCATCCACTGGAGCATGGATGACATACCAGAGGGCCAAACCCCTGAATGAAACTGACTCTTCCTTCCCAGGAGCCATCAGCTGCCGACGATCCTCACCTAGGCCTGGGGAACCCTGTGTCCCTCCCACCAGCTTGGATGCTGACTGTCCTGAGATCATGTAGGTCCTGTGCAGTCACCTGCAGCTGCCGTCACTCCTGAGTGCAACGGTCCTGAAGTATCCAGAAGACACTGTTTCTCTCGGGATGTCCTCTTTGTCCTCCAGTTCTTACAGTACTTCTGTCCCTTCTTCAGTGTTCCCCGAGCCTTGAGGGGAGGGGCTATGATGTGAAAGTCTGGTATTTTATTGACAAACTAAATAGTATTATCAAATTTGGAGTTCACAACTTGTGCCCTAGTCCACGTCTGCCCACCCATGCTCAATAAGGGTTGAAAGGCTCAAATAAATAGTGGAGAGCGGAAAACAGGTTTGTTCAAGGTGCTCACCTTGGGAAGAGGGACAGAGGTCCAGTGAATCACCTAAGTCCGTCTTCGGGGTCCTGAAGTGAGGCTGAAGATTAAGGAAAGTCAGGGATATGCACAAGTTCCCCTCTGGCTAAGTCCCTTTCCTTCTCCCAGCATGAGATTCTTGGGGACAGTCCCATTTCTTTGGGGCTCACCATTGTGAGGCTGAGGACATAGGTGTGTGTCTTTAGTATAGCTTCATTTCTGCCCAATTGATCACAATAGTAAAATTCAGTTTCTTTCGGATGTGACTATTTTTTTACTCTTTTGGTCTCGGTAACATTTTTCCCCCTGGTCATATGGACATCTGAGTAGAATGTGCACTTATGATTGTTTTGTGTGCATGTGTGTGCATACACACACGCATATGTGATGTGTATGCAGATGTACATGCATATGTGTGCATGTGGAAGCCAGAGATCAATCTTTGATGTCTTCTTCCATTGCTCTCCAACTTGTATTTGGAGACAGGGTCTCCCTGAGTCTGAAGCTCACCTATTCTGTTAGACTAGTTGTCCAGCAAGCCCCAGAGAGCCTTTTGTCTCCACCTCCCCAGTGTCGGCATCACAGGCTTTGACAACCGAGACTGGCTTATATGGGTCCAGAATGAAGGCCCACAGTCTTAAGCACCTCACACTTTAATGGTTGAGCCATTAGACCGAGCTCCCTGAGTCTCTTCTTCTTTTTGAGTCAAGGTCTTATTGCCCTAGCTGGCCGGGAACTTGTTATGTAGGCCAGGCTGACCTTAAACTCACAGAGATCTGCCTGCTCTTGCTTCCTGAGTGATGGCTGACTCTTGTCTATTGATGGCATCAAAGACGCCATGACCCAGTTACAGAGACTGTGGGAGTGAGAGGGCCTCAGGCAGCTGCTGAGTTTCTTTGATACAGCTACCGCCAGACTTCCCTGCCTTAAAGACTCTAATAAAGCTAGGAGGTCACCAGTGTGGGACAGCAGGCTTTTAATTTCTCAGTCCCTTTTATGAATTGTATACCATATCTCTATCCTGACATGGGTCAAAGCCTAACCCCCCTTGACACATACACAAAACCTCCCTGTAGGCACATGAAATGACCTGGCCAACCCTATTGAGCTAGTGAGGTATTTTTTGGTGTGGGTTAGATTGTGGTTGCTTTAAGTCCATTGAACCCATAATTGTTTATTGCAGTCTGCTCTGTTTGCTTGGCCAGATTTGGGGTTGCAATATTGCAACAGAGTGTTCCCAAGGAATGCAGACACTCCTAATAAGGCAAGGTAGCATTTGTGTGGTTAACCCTCCCCAGGCGGCACTCTGCAAGCCCCTGCAGCCCTAAGAAGGTTGTTGCTCCTCAGTACTGTGCATGCTCCCTGCTGTGGGGTTCCTGCTCTAACAGACAGATCCCCACAGCATTAGTATTTTTCACCCAGCAGCTCTGCTCAGATTTAAGGGAGGTCTGCTTGCAGCTGTGGGGAAGGTCCGTGACTATCCTAGCGGGGGTACTCAGAATGGTGGTGGAGGTAGGAGCGGGTGTTTGGATTTGGGATTTTTATTTTTAGCATAGAGATGTGTTCTAGCTTGCTGGGGCTGCTGTACAGAAACACCATGGGCTGGGCAGTACAAAGGGACATCCATTTGCACCTAGTCCCAGAGGATGGAGGCAAGGTCCTCCCCTCCCAAGGCCACTCTCCATGCGTTACAAACACCTTCGCAAGATCTTTTATGTAGCATAGAATCCTGGGATCTCTGTGTGCCTTAATTCTATACTGGTTTTTGTTTGTTTGATTGATTTTGTCTGTTTGCTTTTGAGACAGGAACATGGTGTGGCCCATGCTGGCCTTAGACTCACAGTCGTATGGTTCAGCTTTATTTTAGAAAGATTTTTTTTATATGTATGGATGTTTTGCTGGGATTGCAAGCACCTGCCACATGGCTGGCTTCTGGGTCTTGGGCTACTGACTGAGTCATTGTCCCAGCACAAGGCTGAGCAAGTTCAGAGGCTTTGAATCTATGTAAGCACACCTTAAGGGACCACTTTTCTCTTTATTGCTAATCTTGACATTTTGTGTTTTGGGAAGTCATATATGTTGAAGGTACAGACTAGCTCTTAATGGATGAGTTGTTTCTCCAGTACCAACCTGAAGCTTTTGGTGCACTGACTTTTTACTATGAGCAGAAAACCTACACTTGACCTCCCAGGATGGGTCCCAGTCAAAACACAGGCACGCTGCCAATGCTGTCCAGAATTCCCCACTGCGCATGTACGGTAGATGAGCCATGGGTTGCTTGTTTAGAATTCCTAAGGCATCTCCGAGGTAAAGGTGGATATTCCTGGAACATTTCCGGCCTCAAACCTTTTAGGTAAGAGATACTTAGCCCGTGTTTTGAACATTACAACAAACCACAAGAAAAACAAAGCAAAACAAAAACCAACAAACCCAGCATACACTCAAGCAGAGCAAAGGGTTCTTCAGAGAGGCAGAGTAACCTAGACAGTGGGCCCGGCCTGCATGCCCACTGTGCTCATTTCTGTGCTGCCACACTGTGTGTGGGCATCAACCATGACCTGCTTTATTCTACCTTCCCATCCCAGTAGATCCTGCTTTCGCATCTGGCACACAGTAGGACCAAATGAGGGTCTGAGTTTAAAAAAAAAAAAAACAAAAACAAAAAACAAGCAATCTGCAATGAGTTTTTATTCAGCCATTAAGAAAAATGAAATTATAAAATTTACGGGAAGGAAATGGATGAATCAGGAAAATGCAGTTTTCAGAAAGCCACACATTGCATCATCTTTCTCCTATTCGGATCTGAGCTTCTCAATTTCATATGTGCATTTCTTCCTGGGAGTGAGGGAGAGAGACGAGGCCAGGAAACAAAGACAGGGCCCATGGGAGAGGACAGAATTACTTTCAGTAGATAATTATGTTATATTCAACCTCAATAAATGTTATCTACGCTGCATTTAAAACCTAAATTTGGGTTGTGTTACTATCTGACCATTTAGGAAAGAGCTTAAACTCCTGCTTGTTTTATGTTAAGAATTGCTGTTCAGAGCTGGGCGGTGGTGGCGCACGCCTTTAATCCCAGCACTCAGGAGTCAGAAGCAGGCAGATCTCTGTGTTGGAGGTCAGCCTATTCCACAGAGTGAGTTCCAGGACAACTAGGACTACACAGAGTCTTATAAAAAAAAAAAGAAAAAAGAAAAGAAGAGAAAAGAAAGAAAGAAAGAAAGAAAGAAAGAAAGAAAAGAAAAGAAAGAAAAGAAAAACTTGCTGTTTAAACTCATTTCCAGATTCATCCCCCCCCCATTAGTAATGCTACTAAAAATACTGTGAGGTTCTGTTTTTTCATATTTTATACATTTAACTATTTCTACTGAGGCTCGTTTGTATTTGGATGCTGCCCATGGCTCATTCATTTTCTTGTGGATTTAAGTCTTCTAACATAAAACTTAAAGATATGTGTGTGTGTGTGTATATATGTATATTTGTTAGAATATATATTTATTTTTGTTAGAATATATACATGTACACACACACACACATATATATATATACATAGAGAGAGAGAGACCACATTGTGCAGTACCCACACACACCAGGAGAGGGCATCAGATTCTCTGGAGCTGGAGTTAACAGCAGTTGTGAGCCACCCAATGTGGGTACTGGGAACTGAACTCAGGTTCTGTGGAAGAGCAGCCAGTACTCTTTACCACTGAGCCCTCTCTCCAGCTGCCCCATTCCCCATTTTTTAAAAAGATGTCAATCTTACCAACGAATGTTCTTTTTTAGTTTTCTCAAAACAAAAACTTCCTTGACTCCTAAGAGGCAAATGTCCCATATGCTTGGTTCTCCTAGCTGGTGGGTGGGCCGGTGGGAGGCAGGCACCACTGTTTCAGAACAGCCTTGCCGCTCAGAGAAAGTCTATGGGCCCCAGGCCTGCTGCCAAATGCTTCCTTGTATTATTTAAAATTTTAATATTTTATCCATCATGGGATATTTTGGTATCAATTTTGACCTTAAAAACCATTACTAAGACTCACATTTATCTTTTTTAATTTTTAAAAAAGATATATTTTTTAAAAGATGTATTTATTATATATTCAGTGTTCTGCCTGAATATATGCCTGCAGGCCAGAAGAGGGCACCAGATCTTATTATAGATGGTTGTGAGCCACTATGTGGTTGCTGAGAATTGAACTCAGGACCTCTGGAAGAGCAGAAAGTGTTCTTAACCTTTGAGCCATCTCTCCAGTCCTATTTTTACTTTTATTATGTGTATGTGTCTTTGTGTAGGTGTTTACAGAGGCCAGAAAAGGGCATCAAATCTCCTGGTGCTGGAGTTATAGGTGGTTGTGAAGTACTTGCTGTGGATGTGGGAACTGAATTCTGATTCTCTATGAGAACAGTACATGCTCCTAACCATTAACCCATCTCTTTATCACTGTTATTATTACTATATATTATTAATATGTTAAGACAGTGTCTCATGTATCTCAGGCTGGCCTTAAGCTTGCTATGTAACTGAGGATGACCTTGAACTCTTGATCTTCCAACCCCAGCTCTGAGTGCTGGGATGACAGGCATGCACAGGTGTGGTGACACCAGGTCTATCCAGGGCCGAGGATTGAACCCAGGACCTCATGGTTGATAGACAAGCAGTCTATCTGCTGAGCTACATTTCCAGACCCCAAATTCCATTTATCTTGGTGTCCATGCTCTGGCTACCAGCCAAGGGTACCCCTTAGTTCTCCGAGGAGGTCTGTCTTTAACCTGCCTGGTCCCTAACCCTACATCAATACTTGCTAATAAACCATGTGTGATGCTTGGTTTTGATTGTCAAATTGACACTGTCTAGAACTATTTCAGCGAGGGACTCTCTAGATTGGTTGGCTAGTAGACGTGTCTGAGAGGTATTCTTAATTGTGTTGAGGTAGAAAACCCTACCCTGAATGTGGCAGTACCATCTCCTCAGCTTGTGACCCCCGGCTGCATGGGAATGGAAAACCCGAGCTGAGCAGAGAGCGTGCAGGCCGTTATTCCTCCCTACTCTAGGATGTCATGTGACTAGCTGCCCAGCTTCTGTCTTGATTTCTCTGACATGATAGTCTGTAACCTTGGATGGTAAGCCAGGTAACCTCTCCAAGTTCCTTTTTAATCAGTGTGTTTATCACCACTGAAATGGAGCTGGGAAACCACATGGATGCCTGTGAAGGTGGGAAGGTACGTGGATGCCTATGGAGCTGTGAAGCCACGTGGATGCCTGTGGAGCCGGGACACCAGGTGGATGCCTGTGAAGCCAGGACACCACGTGGATGCCTATGGAGCTGTAAAGCCACATGGATGCCCATGAAGCTGGGACACCATGTGGATGCCTGTGAAGCCAGGACACCACGTGGATGCCTATGGAACTGTAAAGCCACATGGATGCCTCTGGAGCCGGAATGCCATGTGGATGCCTGTGAAGCTGGGACACCACATGGATGCCTGTTGCTCCCTGAGTGGTCTTCACTATCCACGGGTATCTCTGTTCCTGTCCTCACTGCCTTACTTCATTTACAAATCGATGACCAGGTAGCCAGGAAGGCAGGTGGCTCACAAGTCCTTTCTAGAAGCCACCTTGAAGGTAACTTCAGTAACTGCCCAAATCATCCACCACTGTTTGTTCTTAGTGAACCCCACATTCTTCTGGGTTATGCCCTTGGGCCTTTCTCTATCCCCCATCTCTGGAACTCTCTTCTTTCTCCCTCTCCTGTGTCAAGTCACCAGGATTTCAGCTTCTAACTGGCAGTTTTTCTGGGAATGGCAGGTGGTGATGGCATTCTGAACCCCCAGTTTGTATGCTCAGCTTTGGGGCTTTGTGGCAGGTTCTTATGGGAGCATCCATAGCCTGATCAGATAGACTCCTCTTGGTGTGTTGTGCCTCCCACTTCTGGCTGCTTTTTCTTGCTTGAAAGTCCCCAGCAAAGAGTCAATCAACACAATTCTCCACAGCTCTCATGACAACCACTTCTTTCTCATCTCTACACTGAGTGTTTGTGACTGGGCTTGTGGTCCAGAGAAACCCCAGTTTGTGTCGTTCGAACCAGAAGTCACCTAGATTGGTACAGAAATAGGGACCACACTGGTCTGAGGCTTATTATCCACAAGCAGGAAAGACTCACAGCACGCCAGAGAGGGGAATATTGTCCCCAAGCCCGACCTTCCTGAGGGGAGTCATTTCCCCATCATGTTCTTGAATTAATAATGGCAGCAGCTCCCCGAGGGAAGCAGCTGCTTTCAGTAAAGCTTCAACGTGTTCTGATTGCACACACAAGGAGCTGATGCCTGTAAGACTGCAGGCTGGGCCCGGACTTTCTCAGGGCTGTGTCCTGCTCCATTGGAAATGAAGAATGGAAAGAAAGGCATGTGCATTAAGTTGATTCTCTGCTTAGCACTCAATAGACACTTGAGACATTTTGCTGATTGGATGGGTGCATTGGATCTCAGAGATCACAAATAGTTCGAGACTCGGAAATCTACTTTCTCCTTCCTACATCTTTTTCTTTTCCTTCCTTCCTTCCTTCCTTCCTTCCTTCCTTCCTTCCTTCCTTC
>JABTXL010000483.1:262746-299337 GCA_025134845.1 Neodon shergylaensis | reverse complement strand
TTCCTTCCTTCCTTCCTTCCTTCCTTCCTTCCTTCCTTCCTTCCTTCCTTCCTTCCTTCCTTTCTTCATTCCTCCCTCCCTCCTTTTGCTTTTGGTTTTTCAAGACAGGGTTTTCTGTATAGCCCTGGTTGTCTTGGAACTCACTCTGTAGACCAGGGTGACCTTGAATTCGGAGATCTACCCACCTCTGCCTCCCAAGTGCTGGGATTACAGGAGTGGGCTACCATTTCCTCCTACATGTCTTGCATTTCTTGGGACATCTCTGTGGTGGCTTGCAGTTGTAAGCTTGGCCACTTTACAAGTGTCATTGACACTCCGTAAAGGACCAGGTAGGGAATGAGCCACCTTCCCAAAGCCTCCCATGCTGGTTCTGCCAAAGGAAGAAAGCCAGCCTTTACCCCTGACTCCATCCACAGGGCATCCGAGACCAGGCAGGCTGCATGTGTCAGCCCGTGTACAGTCCACTCTACAGCTGAGAAAGGAGGCTCAGAAAGGCACCATGACCTGAAGTCAGCCTCCTGGAGGAAAGATGAGCTGTAGCGGGTCCCAGGGAAGTACGGCAGGGAGGCCGGGCCTGAGCCGGACAAAGGGTAGTGTGTGGAGGGTGACTGACTGTCCCGGTGTGCCTCTGTGACGTAGGTCTTATCCTGCTTTGTGGGCTGCTGATAGGTTGTCTGAGATTAACCTCTGTGTGCACCAGTTTCTGCTCTGGAGACTAGGGCTGGGAGCCAGAGGTGCAGTTAATGTATTCGCTGCCACACTGGCTCCTCTCAAGGTGGGGCAAGCCCGGAAAGGGGCCAGGATGCAATTACTCTGATCTTTACCACATGGCTTCCACTGGCCGCTGTCCCTTCCCAACAGTCATAGGTCACCCTTACTATCCCCACCCCTCCACCCCCCCACCCCCGCCTTCCTGCAGCACAGTCATCCTGGGGCCAGAGGAAGAGGCCGGGAGGCAGAGGTGGGAGAATCCTCTTTAGGGACCTTGTGCAAGAGTGACTGAGCTCTGCCTGGCACTTGCAAGGAAACAGGCAGTGACCCCTCACGGCCAGTGTGGGTCCCTGCTGATGCCGTGACCTGTCCACACCAGCTGAACATCTTAGGTCAGCATCCATTGTCTTGCAGTTCTGGGAACAGGAGCCTAAAGTCAGTGTCCCAGGGTCAAGGTCAAGGCAAGGCTGGCCTAGGCTCTCCTGCAGCTCTGAGGGAGACTCCTTGCCTTCTATAACACCTAGCAACTTCCCACTCCTCTGCCTCTGCCCCCTCCTCGTGGCCTCTGTCCTCTGCTTTGGAACTTATCTTTTGTTGTTCACTTGACTTCATGAGGTCACTGGCCACCCGGAGAGTCCAGGGTTACCTCTCATCTCTAGGTGAATCAATCTGGGCATCCCTTTGAGAGGATGGTGATCTATTGCCGGGCCTGAAGGATTAGAACCCGTGCCTTCTGGAGAGCCATCATCATTCTGCTACGGCACTATTCCCATCTTCACGTCGTAGATAAAGACCAAGGCTGGGGGAGAGAGGATATATGTCTGCTGCCTAAGGTTAGGGCTAGGATAGAGAGCAAAGCCCGGGTGCTGGAGGACAAGGAAAGCATGCTGCCCCTGGCTGTGGCCAGAAGTAGCCCATGGCAGGCATTTGTTTAGACAGGCACAGCTGGACATCAGCCCTGGCTGACCTGGGATGTCTGCTCTGTGCAGTGAACCCTGTACAACCTAAGTGGCCACAGAGGCCTCTTCTGTCTGTGGTCCTCCTAACCCAGGGCTGGCAGTGGGCTGTGTAGGGGAGAAGGTTGAATGATAGGCAGACGGATGTGTGGCTGTTTCCCCCTGCCTCCTCCTAAACTCCCTAGACAGCCACTCACGATGCAGCTCTGAGCTCCACTTGGTGCCCGGCTTCTCTCATGATAACTGTCCATGGCACTGTTCTAAGGCCAAAGGTTATGGACCCCCATGGCAGTGACCTATTAAATATTTGTACAAACCCACTTAGGCCAGAGAGGGGTATACAGGATTCTGGGGTCCCACATACTGTAGGGTGATCTAGAAGGGCAACGGCAGAGCAAGAAAAGGCCTTGGGTTTGGGGATCAAGGGGGGGGGGGATATTGAGATGGATCATCTTTGAGGGAAGAGATTCATTAGAGCATTATTAGCATGGAGACAACAACATGGCAGGAGCTCTGAGGATGGCTCACGCCCACACGACGGAGTTGGAGGGAGCTGCCTTCTTTCCATAGGTTTCAGAGGAAAAGGAAGAGTTCATCCCATGTAATTGATGCGCAGTCTACAGCATAGCCCTGCAGACATGCTGTCTCTGATTCCCAGGGGTATGGCGAGCTGGGGGGGGGGGCAGACACCATTTTCCACTGGGGTGGGGGTAGGCTAGGTGAGACTGAGATCTGGGAGAGAATGTATGACTCTGACAATGTCAGGGAGGAGGGGCACCTTTTAGTTAACATATACCATTATATAGGTGGGGAATATGTTGCCTTAGCAGCCCACTGATGCCTCTGTGTCTGGTAGCCTGGGCTGCAAATTTACCTGGAGGAATGAGAACCGTGTATCTTAAAACCCAGCACCCGAGGAGCCTGTTGGGGGTTGCAGATGTCCAGAGAGGCTCCTGGAAGGGGCTTGCCGTTCCCTCTACAGCAGCCGAGAGAGGCTGTTACAGGTGGACATGGCCCAATTAGCCCCTAGCCCTAAACCTAAAAAAGTTGGCGGATATATTGTCTTGGCCCTTGCCTTATGGGAGAGGCTCGCACGAGACGGGAGGACAGGGAAGGGGCCCTACAGAGCCCTTTGACTGTGCCAGGGGCCCTGGTGTGATCTGCAGAGCATGGGTGCCCTTCACAGCAGGCAGACAGCTATGCCTGGCCCAGAGCTCCTCCCTTCCCCACTGTCATGGCCAGCAGCCACTGAGCAGATCTTTCCATTTGGTCAAGCCAAACCAGAAATGAAAATTCCATGTCAATGTCCCTGTGGGCAGCTGGCTAAAGTGAGTTTCATGACAATGCAGGCTTTAGGGGTTTGGGGCGTTCTGAGAGGACTTGTCCTGTCCTGGTTCCTAGTGTGTGGGTATAACAACTTTGAGGACTCACTGAACAGTACACAGGGACTTGGGCATTTTTTTTTCTGTCTCCATGTCCTAATCTGAAAAGGCCTGGGATTGGGTTTGAGCCTGGGATCTCCTGAATGGACTCCAACTCTGTAGGTCTGCTTAGCCCCTATCTAGATGGGCTGGAGGGTGCTCATGGGACATCAGCTAGGTTGATCTGTAGGGACCCTCTGGTTTAGCAACTTCTCCTGTGAGCCCATGCAAACTACATCAAAGCATGAAGGCCACCTTATGGTTGCTGCTGTCCACACTGGAGCAGGCTGGATGAGGGTCCTGGCCTCACAAGGTCCCCATGGTGGGAGGGTGGGGCGAGGAGGTTTCTGGGTCTCTTTCCACGGTTTCTAGGGCCACACTGCCCCCTGCTGGGACGGCTCATACTCTGCCCTTTCGGGACATGTTCTCTCACCTCATAACTCTTTGGGGGTGTTCCCTTTGACCTTGTGCTCTGCGGGGCACTTAGGGGAATGAATTAGTTTCTGGATTATCCTGCCCATGGCAGGGTCTCTTATAGACTCCCTAAGAGGAGAAGATGGAACACAAACACCGATCTACATACACACTCCTTCCTAGTAGAAGGGATGAGAGATGTAGGGGGCATCACAGTGGCATCTGGCACCTACCCCAGCGCCATCTGAGGTTTGGCTCCTCTGGATATACATATAGAAGCAGGGTTCACAGCTCCAAGAAGCCCCTCCAAGTTCCCTTTCCCACCTTGTCTCCCATAAACACCTGACACCCATCATTGGGATGGATGGTGACAGATCTGTAGTCAGTCTCATGGCGTTGACACCATCCTGTTCACCTGGCAACGTGCTGGCCTGCCCTCTCAAAATAAAGGTCACTTTAAGCACATGGGATGTGGGGAGGGGCTTGAGCTGGTGTGGGAGAACTTTGCTGGAGGGCTTTGTAAAAGAGCAGTTTTGCCTGGGAGCACTGACTACTGTCAGACCCTGAAGGATGGAGAGAGGTCCACCTCTACCCTAAATTCATACAGTTGGTTTGCAAAGAAGCAGGATCAACAAGCCCATTCTCAAACCATCTCATTTGCTTCTCCTCTGCCTTCTCCATCAGAAAGACAGGGCTTCGTTTTGTTCACCGCCCAGAGCAGAGCCTGGCTCATCAAACTGCGGCCACTGGGGAGCAAGTCACAGTCTTCTTTTTCTCTTCTCGAACTCCGGGGTTGTGAGTGTCTGTCCTGGGGTACCATCCTGGTGCAATGCCTTTTCTGGCTTCCTCTTACCCACCCCTGGGTAAAAGGGGGTAGCATGTATGCTACCATGTTCTGCTATGAAGATGATGAACTAAACCTCAGAACTGTCAGCTACTCCAATTAAATGGTTTCCTTTATAAGAGTTGCAGTGGTCATGGTGTCTCTTCACAGCAATAGAAACCCTAACTATGACATGTGGGTTGCTGGGATTGAACTTAGCATCAAGGTTTTGCACCGAGTGATTTTACCCTCCGAGTCCTCTCACCAACCCCACCCTATTCTCTTTATAAGTTAACAGTTTCAGGCATTTCACAAAAGTAATGGGAACTGACCGATGTATCCCAGGGGACCTGGGCAGAGCACTGTGCTGACCATAGCACGTTCATGTGTTTGTGCAATGTCTTAGCTCTGGCCCCTGCAGCAAAGCACCAGGGGACAGATGGTTTATAAACAAAATTTTATTTCTTGCAGCTCTGGAGTCTGAAAGACTGGGTTCATGGCACATGGGAGCAACTAAGGTCACTTTTCAAAATTGTGCCTGAGCCTCTGTGTCACCTCTCCCTGGTCACAAATGCCCTAAGCACAGACCCCAAAGTCACAGTGCATCCCCTGAAGCCCTGTTCAACCTTTAATTCTCCACAACTCATCACTCCATTCTTTACATGTGTACATGTGGGCAAGTGCATGCAAATATGTGTGTGCATGCATGCAGAGTCCGGACAAAAACTTAGGGTTTTGTTAAAATACTGTGCTGGATAGTCTTTTATTTATTTATTTATTTATTAAAGATTTCTGTCTTTTCCCCGCCACTGCTTTCCATATCCCTCCCCCGCCCCCAATCAACTCCCCCTCTCTCATCAGCCTGAAGATGTGCTGGACAGTCTTATGTCAGCATGACACAAGCTAAAGTCATCTGAAAGGAGGGAACCTCAGTTAAGGAAATGTCTCCATAAGACTGGGCTGTACACAAGGCTGCTGGGCATTTTCTTAATTAGTGATTTATGGGTGGTGCCTCCCTGGACTGGTGGTTCTGGGTCCTGGGTTCTGTAAGAAAGCAGGCTGAGCAAGCCATGGTGAACAAGCCCAATAAGCAGCACCCCTCCATCGCCTGTGCATTGGCTCCTCCCTCCTGGTTCCTGCCCTGTTTGAGTTCCTGTTCTGACTTCCTTTGATGCTGAACAGCAGGGGGAAGTGTAAACCGAATAAACCTTTCCTCCCCAATTTGCTTTGGTCATGGTCTTTCAGTACAGCAGTAGGAACACTAAGATAAGCATCATCGACTTTTTATTTTGAGACAGGGTCACACTGGTCTGGAGCTCACCAAGTAGGCTAAAAATTGGATAGCCAGGGAGCCCCGGCCTTTAAAAACAACAACAACAACAACAAAAAAAAAAAAAAAAACTAGGGTCCTGGGGATTGAACTCAGGTCCTTGCGCTTGCAAGGCATGCACTTTACCAATTGTGCCACCCACCTGCTCTTCTGTTCTCAAACCATCTCCTTATTTGCGTCTCCTCTGCTTTCTTCATCAGAAGGACAGAGATTTGTTTGTTCACTGCCCAGAGCAGAGCCTGGACCATCCAACTGCTGCCGTGGTTGAGTAGGTCACAGCCTCCTTTTCTCTTTCTGAGCTCTGGGGTCATGAGTGTCCCTCCTGGGTACCACCCTGGTGCAATGCCTTTTCTGGCTTCCTTGTACCCATGCCCATGGTTCTCAATGTCACACATTTCACAACTCTCAGCTGGTCATTTGTTTTTCCCCGGAAGGAGGACAGCTTTCCTGCCTGCCATGCGGGGGCAGATGCCTGGAGCTCTGGTCCGGAAGCTGGAGGGCTGGCCTGGACTGTTCTTGCAGACTCCTGGGCAGTGTCCACGCAAGTGCTGGTTGCCATGGTGGGTAACGCTATTTGTGCCATCCGCACAGATTGCTCCAGCATCCTGGCTTACGTAAATGTTAACTGTGGGCTGCAGGAGACAGAGCAATTAGAAGCCAAATGGAAAAATCCCAGAGAAGGCAGGTTTGGGAGATGGTAGCGGGCAGCTAAGTAAAGAGACTAACCACTGAGAAGCCCACCATGGTCCTGGGGTCCTGCCCCTTTTCTCCCTGCCCCTCAGAGGGGCAGCCCGTTTTGGTAAGGTGATAAAAGAAGCCACTGACCCACAGGTGCCAGGATGGGGGTGGATGGCCTGCTTCCTTCTATTTCTCTCACTTGCTCCTTAGCTGCTTCCTGCTACTTGTATGCAGAAGTCACTACTATGCCATTCTGAGGGCCCATGGGAGAGAAAGAAGAGGTGCCCTCAGGGATGCACCCTGCAGGGAGGGAAGGCCTGTCCCCAGGAGAGATAGTCGCCTAGCTGCCCACAGATGAGCAGGATCCAGGACAGGGGCAGATTGGGCTGTTGACACCGTATCTCAGCAGATCTCACGCACACGTGGACTTCTATCACAACAAACCTGCCTCGTCCCACATGAGCCAAGATGTCCAGGGGACAGGACACGGTACGCAAAGGCTTGTGTTTACACGCCAAGTTTGTAAGTCCCCAAATGCAGTACAAATGCTGGCAGGCAGGATGGAGCTGGGAAGTGGACAATGCTCAGAGGAAGTGGACAATGGCCTGGGCTGGACCAGCTGTAGCGCTGGGCTGTGGACACTGCCTGTGGAGGAAACGATCTCATGGACAGCCTTTCCTAGGGTCCTAAAGGCTGGAGGTGTGTCTTGAGAACAGAGTCCACACTGCACCGTGATGGCCCCGGTCATCTTCACCAGACACAAGATGAGGGGGAAGCCCCAAGGCATCAGTGAGGTTTTTATAGAGCAGGGAAGGTGGCAGGGTCAGGAGCAGGCTTAAGAGACAGAACTGGAGTCACTGCTTGGTTCCCTTGACACATCTGTCACTTTGCCTCCAGAGACTTCCTGCCTCTACTGAGCTTGGTCTTCTCGGGGACACACTGATGGTGGCCACTGACCTCCCTGGATCCTCATTCTGATATTCCAGGTCCTGGCCAGCAAGTTTTACCCCCCTATTCACGTCTCCCCTGCCTTTACCTTTTGGCTCCAGCAGTTCTGTTACTGGAAGCACACCCTGCTAGACCCCCATCCCTCCAGATGTGCAAGGCAGAGTCCTCCCCAAGTCCTCAGTGAGCCCACTGACTCCTTGCTGCCAAGGTGGATGCTTAACACCACAGAGAAACTGGGAACATTTACCTGTGGCATCAAGTGGGCTCTGGTGGCCAAGTTCTGCTCTGTCATCTTGCAGGCCAGCCTTGGCTGCCAGCTTTCATGAGACATGATCCCAGAGTCAATTTCCAGTCCTGGTTATCAGGTGCAGGCCTTGGGCAACTTTGCCTCTTTGCCTCAGTTTCCTCATTTGTGCAATGGAGATACAGCAGTACCTACACCCAACAGCTGACCTACAGGCCAGGAGCTCAGAATACCAGACACATAATTTCTACATCAGTGTTTCTCTTTTTGACTTCGTTATTTCTTATTCTGAGACAGAGCCTTACTTAGTAGCTCAGGTTGGTCTCAGACTTATGGTGATCCTCCTGCCTCAGACTCCTTACTGCTGCTGACTACAGGTATAAGTGACTACTCCTGATGTTTTCTGGTGTTTCTGTGACTAGTGAATACACGAACACCACTACAGTTGCACACTTGGTGTTCCTTGGCAATATACTAAGCTGGCCATTCAGGCATCATTCATTCAATTCACTCCCTGAATATCTATCTGCTGGGTACTTCTGTGCATGGGAGACAGTGTAGGTCCCAGAGGTAAAAAGTTGAGGGAGTTAAACTTTGCTTTCAGATGGTGGGGCAGGAGTTAGGAGAACCAATGGGTGGCCATACACAGCCTCTGCCTTTTTATCTCAGGTGTGGCAGTGGACTGAGCTCAGATGGGAGCAGGGGAGGAAGGACCCTATCTTACCTCAGTGGACCCTGGAGCTGTGGCTTTCAAAGACAAGCAGACAAGAGCCAGACAGAGTTAAACTTCTGTTCTGTTTATTATAATAGAAAATGACAACCATAGAAGGAAAGCTAACAGGGAGTGTTACCTAGCCACACCTTCACTAAAGAGCACGCTGAAGTCCTATAAGAGCAAGGAGCCTTCCCACTGCAGTAGAAGCCAGAGACAGATGGAGGAACTGAGCACCTTGGCGGGGAGAACCTGGAACAATAGTTGAAATAACTTCATGTCGCATACACGTGTTTATAAGCTGTCCAGGAAAACATTACAAAACACAGAAGCTCAGCCAATGCTCGCCATGCAAAGAACAGGAACCTGTGGGTGGCGGGTGATGAATAAGAATTCCAGGAGAATTTAGACAGTAGAAAGAGTTAGTATGCCTGCAGCTTTGGGGAGCAGGGCTGGAGGACGCGGGGAAGATGAGAAAGGACACCTGAATTTTCTGGCGGCTGTTCCTGTTCCCCAGCCTCCCTGTCTCCAGCAGAATCCCCCCACCAACTGTGCTTCTGAGGCGCACTCATGAGGGTCAGACACTGGAGGTCCTGGACACAGTCATGGCGGGGGACAAGATCATCCTCAGCATTCTGGCCATATTGTGGGGTTGTCTCCACACAGGTAGGGGTCTTCCCAAAGGAAAACAGTCATGCAGGCTTCCAAGGTCCAGTCCCACCCCTGGAGTTTTCTTAACTTGGGGCAGTCATGGTGATCTCTGCTTTGATCTGCTCTGATACACAAGGGGACTCGTGGATGATCCACGGCCATTGGAGCTTTTGAGAACTTTCCATTGCTTTGGACGTCTAAATAGGCTCTCCCATCTTCGGCACTGTTGGCATTTGGAGGCTGGTAGCACTTGGCCATTGGTCTGTCTTGTGTGTGGATAAATGGCACCTCTGGCCTGCACTCACCAGATGCCAGTAGGTTCCCCACTCCTCCATAAATTGTGACAAGAATGGTCTCTAGGCTTTGCCAAATGTCCCTCAGGGAAACAGTATGTCTAAAATGTAGAACCATGGGAATTCTGTGGTTGGGCGCTCTGGGGACAAGACTCCATTCTTCTGTTCAGTAGCCCCACCTGGCAATGTCCCCAGGCCCACTAGAGGTTGGGCTTCCATGCTCTCTCTGTATACCTCCACCCAGAACCATTGGTGGAACAGAACACACTGTGAACTACAAAACAGTGATTCTCAGGTCCAGCTCTTGGACATTTCAACACATTCATGTCAATTGGAAAGTTTTCACCCCAAACTGGATAACTGGGTTACAAAAGACAAAAACCTCATAACATTTTAAGTGTATGATTTTGTGTTGGGTGGGATCCACAGTTAGGCTCAGTCACGCGTAGCTGCATACAGCATGCGAGTCTAGAAAATGAAGAAAGAATCCAGGAGGCAGACACAGCGACTTGGGCTACTCTAGCATAGGGCTTCATGTAGAAACAGGGTTCTGTAGTGCCCTATGCCCAAAGCACACACGCTCCCTGCACACTGAGCACACATGGGGTCTAACCCACAGAAAAGCAGGTCTGAACCCTTTGGAGGCAGAATTGGCTGGAAGAAGACCCAGAGGCTGAGGCTATGCCTTCTCAATGCTGTGACCTAGGCAGGCACAAGGACACCACTGTGCCAGGTTGTCCTGGGCAAGGTGCACCTATACCGTCTACCCAAGGTCTGTGCCCTCTGGTTCTCCTCTCTCTGCCTCCTCTACCTTGTCTATGTGAATATGTGTGCACACATGTTCATGCAGTTGCCTGTCAAGGCCAGAGGTTAACATCAGGTTCCTCCTCAATCACTAACCTACCCCAGCTTTAACAAGCAAAAATAAAACTCAAAAAACAGGGTCTGTCAGTGAACCTGAACTTTTTTGTTAGAATAGCTGGCCAGTGAACCCCATGAATCTGCCTAGTTCCACGCTCCAGTGCTGGGATTGCAGGCACGCACCACTATGCCCAGACCTTTTATTCTAAGTGGATTCTGGGGAATCTGAACTCGGGTCCTCACACTTTACCAACTGAGCAATCTCCCAGCCCTCTGGTTTTACTCCCTATCAAAACCCACAGGTGACATACACAGTGAGCCAGGACAAAGGATTCAGACTTACAACATATGTAGCCCCATCTGTCCTGACAGGTGACAGGGTTTTGTCACCTGATAATACTGTGCATCGCCCTTAGTCCTGTGGTTTGTGAGGTTCACTCTCTCTGCCATGACACTTCTTGCTCATACTCTGATATCAGGAGGTGCAGGGAATACCCGGGGCTCATAATTTCACTGCCCTGGGCTTCTTAGAGGGGACCCACCTCTGTCTGCACCTCTGGGCTCTCAGTGCCAGCTCGGAACTCTCTCCTCCATACCCTGCACTGAGTGGTCGTTGGAGATGGAGGTTAGGGAGACTTGGTATAGGTACACATGTGCCATTCGGTCTCTGGCTGCTCCTCCCAGGCTCCTCTGGCCCTGACTTGGGAAGTATATGAACAGTCAGTGGGACAGGCAGCAGGAGAGATGAGCCACTTCGCTACGCACTGATCCCAAAGGGAGGCTACGCTCCTCCTGCAAGAGAGGACCAGAGTGCCAAGAGCACACATGCAGCCAAATGGCTCTGGCTCCCAGACAGATCCCGAGAATGTTAAGATGAGCTGGCAGACATCCAAACCAGGACAAGATGCTGGCCTCTTGCCTCTCTGTGTGACACTGATCTGCTCCCTTTCCTGCTCCCCAGGGCTCTAGAAACTCAAGCAAGGAAGGACAGTGCTTGCTTTGGGTATGGTAGGGAAAGGAACTCATTAGTCTCTCTAACTGGGTTTCATGAACCATGGAACATCCCAGCAAATGCAGCACTTCTTCTCCAAGGGCCAGCTACACAAAATACCAGGTCCTTTCTGTCAAATTAAGGAGGCTCTGGGGCCCACCTTCTCCAGGGAGAAGTCAATGGGATTCCAAGGAAGGTCCACATTCCCTGCTCTGGAGAGCTTTGAGGCTCACAGAAAGACTGTACCCGAGCTTAAGTCAACCTGCCACACAGGCGAACCTCATGCGCTGACCTCAGGGCTGTCCACTGGAACGCTCCTAACGGGCTTGCATACCTTATTGGGGACCCTTTCTACACACACCCCAGAAACCCTACCTTTCTACACACACCCCAGAAACCCTACCTCAGGGACCCTCCTTGGAGACGAGCGTGGAGACACAAGGTCAGTCTTACCCGGGTGGGGGAAGGACCACACCTCAAGTCTAGGAGAAGCTGAGGCGGCCCCATTCTGATGATCTGACAGCCATGGATGGCCCAGACTGTGACACTTTGGGAAACACCTTCTGAGGATTCAAGACCAGTTCAAATGTCCCTCCATGATGCTGTCAGCCTCAAAAGGCTGGACACTGCCTCAGAGAGGGCTAGCTGCAGAGCCTAGCCTCCCAGGTTCCAATCCCAGGTCCTCACTTCTATGCTGTGTTAACTCCATTGCACTGAGTTCCTGGCTTCCTTCCCATGTACTTGGGGGCTGCTGCTGTGAGGGAACACAGGGACGAAGGCTATGCATGGAAATCTACCACCGTGCCTGCTCGCAGCGCTCAAGCACTGAGCTCAGGCCTGTTTGCTCCTTTCCTGATGACCAAGCCAGAAGGTTCACATCAGCTGCTCTGGCTGAAGCCTGTCATTTACTCCTTGCTGTTCTGTGTAGTGAGGAAGTTCAGAGAGGAAGCTGCAGGAGACAGAAGGGCGGAATGGGACCAGCTGATGTCATATGGACAAAAGGGGCTTCTAATGCTCATGACCATCTGTGGCTCTGACCCAGGTGAGTGGAAGAGACATTGCTATGGGTTTAACTGTGTGTGTGTAAGCCAATATTTTACAAGGCTAGAAGCTGTCTTTATCTTTTCTGTTCCTTCCTCTCTCATCACAGCAGGCACAGATCCCGTTGTTTCTCAACCTGTTGTTTCCATGGAGACAAGGCAGGGGATGGACCACCGGCTGCTACTCCCCTGCGGTAAATCAGACAGCACTGGGACAGAGGTGCCTCGTAAAGACACCACAGTACACTCCTGCCCTCATCCCTGACCTGGGTTCTCTCATGAGGTGGACAGCCTCCCCTTGCTCTAGGAAAAGACTTGGGGGTACGATGAGGAGGGTCCTGCTGGAGACGTGGAAGCCAGAGCAAACATCCAGCAACTTCCAGCTAACTACCAGCCCAGCACCCTGCCCTGTGGGTGATCCTGGGCATCTTAGCAGACACTCTACACACCCACTTCTTGGCTATGGAGGGCAGACCAGTTCTCAGTCCTAACAGCTTCCCCTGGGGCCAAAGCATTTGCAAGTATGCTGGATACAACTATAGATGTGGGGAGTCAGACCTGTGAGGGAGGCCGCAATGTCTACACCATCTTACAGCACAGACATGGATGACCTGGGAAGTCCCCATGTTGGACACCTCCCAGGGATCCCGTCTCTGCCTCTGCTGCTTAGGTGAAGATATACTCACTAGAGAGCTTGGCTAGGGTGGAGACCAGACTCAGCCAGATTAGGAAATGCCTTGCTGCTCTGACTCCACCATTATCTAACTACATGATCATCATGTCCCTCTCCATGAAATCTGTAAAATGATGAAGGGACATGACTAACTCATTTTTATGAATCCTCAAAGAAGAGATGGTGACTTTGCTTGGGCAGTGAAGGGTTAGTTGCCTGGGGATCTAAATTTTGAAGGCATCCTCTGCTTGTTTTGAAAAGATCAGAAACTTCATCCCAGTCCGTGGGTTTTCTGATGCACTTGGGTCCTGCAAGGGCTCAAGTGTCTGGTCACAAAGCACTGTTTATGAGTCAGTTTCACGGCATTCTGTTACCCTACAACATCACCATCAATATTCCAAGCGGTGGAACATAAAATGAAAAGGTGGGAATCCTAACTTGTGAAAGTTCTTCTTATCCCAGCCCCCACACACTGGGTTCAGTAAGTCTGCAGGAAACACGACACACACGTGACAATTTACTGCTAGGGAAGCATCACCAAACCAGCTCTACATTTTTTTTAAAACCTAATAGGATGCTCAACCTTGGTCTTGTGCTCTGGGACTGACTGAAAATTCAAAAACTGTTCAGCCTGCTGTTGGGAGGCCTTAACCCATCAAGCTGTTAGGGGCTGGAAGCACCAACTTCAAGGCTTTCTGAATGAGCTCAGCCACAACCCAGGATATTCTAAATCGGAACTGCCTGGAGATAATTACAGATGCGGGGTGGCTGCCCCTCCGGAGGCTGTTCCAGCCTAAGTCTAGAACACAGGTGCATCTCCAGTGGCTGGAGCAAGATGGAGCCACGTGGACAGCCTTGCTGGGTGAGTCCAGTGCATGAAGGGCTTCCCCACAGCTTCGGCATCCCGGTGCCTTCAGAAGGTAAAGGCATACACCACCCCTACCACCACTATGTTCCCCAGTGTTGCTATGATGGCAATCCATAGCAGAACAGCGTCGTTGGAGGAGCGAGGAGACTCCTCTGGCTGGCCGTGGCCATTGGAGGTAGCGTGGATGTTGGCAGGGGAGCTAAACAGGGAGTATTCGGTGCTGAAGTCCTCGTTGGGTGAGTCCATGAACGCTCCTCCCATCATGGGCAACTGTAAGAAGAAAGAGCAGAATGAACCAGGCCTGTCCAGCAGAGACCACACATTCCCAGAGGGGACCAACCCAAAGGGCCCGCAAGGAAGTGCTATTCACACGGCACGAACACACATAAAATTGAGTGTTTCAGCAGGTTATATACATGCCTGCAATCCTGACACATGGGAACTGAAGCAGGAAGATCACAGTTGAAGGCCAGCTTGGGCTACATAGTGAATTCTAAGCCAGTCCAAACCCAAACCAAACCAATCACAACCCCTGAGCATATGCGTCAAGCTTTATGGCAGACACCCCTGAGCTGGTTTACACACAACACTTGATGGGTCTCACTCCACAAGCTCCCACACCCCCCCCACCCTTGTGCCAGGCCCTTCCAAACCCTCACAGTCTGCAAAACACCTTTGTTTCTATTCTAATTTTAATCAAGAATACATCTTAGGCTAGGGGTGGTGGCTCATGCCTCTGGGCCAGCCTTTAGGCAGCCAAAAAAAAAAGGAACCAGGAGCAAAACAGCTGTGTCAAAATACAAAGAATAAAAAAGATAAATCAAAAGCAGTAATAACAGAATGGCAGGGAAAACCGCAAGTCACCCCCTATTTGTCCAGCTAACATTTTGTTAAGTTTTTATTTTCTTTTTTTCTGTGAGAGAGAAGAAAGGGAAGTGGATTAACATGCCAGTTTCTAATTCTGAATTTAAAAGTTCATCAAACCCCCATTCTAGAAGATTCCCCCCCCACATACATCACAGCTTCAGGGCTGGGGATACCCAATGTGCTGCATGTACCCTGGGGGCTTCCAGAATGTTCTGGTGGATGCTGGAGTCTGGCCGCCTTCCCTCCCAAGTCTTCCCATTCTTCAGCACAGACAAGAAAAGCTTCCCCTTCACATCCATGTGCTGCAACTTATGTACCAGTCTCCAGAACTGGAACTAACCTCCCCTGCAGCTCGACACAGAGCTAGAAGAATGACCATGAGGTCCGATGCCTTTGAAAAGCTTTTGAGCATCATCATGGGTCATAAGCTGCAAATGGCCTCACAGCCCTTAATGGTTCCTCACTCTGATGGCAGCATGACCAAACCACCTTCTGCACGTACCAAACAGGCACTACTGCCAGTATGTCACTGTCTTCCTCCACTGGGTGGGCAGGAGAGACTGGCAATCTTGGTATGGTTTTATTGGGGCTGAGGGAACATGTTGCCCAAATAAAGTTGTACCCTAAAGCTTTCAGAGTCAGATTATGTGGTCTGGAATACCTACCAGATTTTGTTTATATGCTCTCAGAAATCACAAAGGAGTGAGCGACAGAGACATTATCTTTCTCAAGTATAGCAAGCATTGTAATGACTTGCGGGCAAATCCCCACAGCCATGACAACTGAGAACCAGCTAAGCATATCCTCGCTGGCCCAGGCTCTCAAGAAACAGTTCATTTCGCTCCCCGATGGGGCTCATATAAGAGCGTGCGAGCTTCCATTTGAAGACCTTCTTGCACTTCCAGTTTTGGATTCGGGGGTAGGGAATGTGGCTTTCATTGAGGCATCCAGATCTAACGATGTTTGTGCTATCTGTCAAATGAAATTCCAGGTTGCTGCTAAGTTGGAGGAAAACTCATCTTGATAGATGACTTGGTTGGAATAGAGACAGGAAGAGTCCCTTTAAAGGACGCCTTTAACTCCAGTTGTCTGAATTCATTCAAAGTAACAGACTTTTGGCAAGATAAGCTACTGGGGACAATTGTCACTGTCAGGAAGCTGACTCATCTACAGACCCATGGGATGAATGGCTCTTGGCGGCCACATTTCTGGCAGGAAGATTGCAGCATGGTTTGTCTTCAGTTTGGGAATTATCGTGGCATCTTTTGCTTAATGAAAAAAAAAGCATCTCTAGAACCTGCAAAGCTTTTACAAACTCGGTTCAAGTGAAGGAAGAAGGAGCAGCAGGTGAGGTGTCCATGTGTGAGTGTATGGATGTGATTGTGCACACGCACGCCTGAGCACTCGCGTGTGCATATGATGCCTCGTTCCTTTCTGTAGTAAAGGGGAAAACTGTCCAGACATCTGAGGGAAAGGTACTAGACAATCTTCAGAACAGCGAGTGGAGAAGACGGACCCTGTGGTGGATGGTTGCATAGTTGTGGGAGTGAAGACCACATGTTCTTTGGAGGGATCCTCCCAAGATGTGAGGGTGTCACTGTTAGTGGATCAACCCCTACAGCTCCAGTGTCTCTAGTATTAAGTGTCAAAGTAGGGTGAATGAGTACAGATGCTTGCCCAGCACCACCCCTGATGCCACATGAACTAGGAACACAGGAGAAAAGGATCGAGTTGAGCCCTACCGGCAAAGAAGAGGCAAGCTCTGTGTGAGCAACCGTCTCAGAAGGACGGTTGTGTTTAGTGTGTGCACAGGTGAGAAGGGGTGACATCTCTATCTGCTTTTAGCATTCCAGAACTTCGGTTGCAGTGCACTGTCACACACGAGGGAGAAAGGAAATGCTCACTGGCCTGTGGACGATTGTAGTCCATGTATTAAGACTTTCCTTCAGCACAGAAGAGCTTCCCAGTGGGGGGGAACCTCCCAACGCTTCCAGAAGAGAAGCCTACGGAATGTGGGAATGCAAGGAAGACCTCTGTGCCTGGCCTGCAGCATGCCACAAGTCTAATGTTCAGGTCACACACCTGGCTGGTCCCTGCATTCAATGACGGCATGGCTCTTACAACACCGGACCTATGAGATCATCCAAGGGTGTCCAGATGTGCAGTTTTGTAAAGTGTCACGGAGTTTTTACAGGACACTCTTGTGCAAACAAGGAGCAGCATTTGATGGCATTTTCCCCATCTACCTTAGGATTTAAACAGTCTTGCTCCGTGCCTGCTTGCTGTTACCAGGGCTCTCCCTATGCATTATTCCTCCAAACACAACTAGGAGTGAGGATTTCCCATGAGACCATTAGGCTTTGACTGTGGAGGAGGAAAACTGGTGTCTGTGGTGGTTTGGATGAGAATAGCCACCAGAGGCTTACATGTTTGAGTATTTGTTTCTTCAGCTGGTGGAACTGTTTGGGAAGGATAAGAAGTGTGGCCTTGTTGGAGGAGGTGTGTCACTGGCGGTGGGCTCTGAGGTTTCAAAAGACACGTGCCATTCCTAGTTAGCTCTTTCTGCTTCCTACTTGCAGATGAGAATGTGAGCTCTCAGCTGCTGCTCCAGCACCAAGCTACCTCCTCCCATGCTCCCTGCTGTGATGGTCATGGGCCTTCTGAAGTGGTTAGCCCTAAATCAAAGGTTTCCTTTTATAAGTTGCCTTGGTCATGGTGTTCTATAAGAAGTCACTAAGATGACGACCCTCAGTTGTCTCTCTGTGTCTGTCTCAGGTAAGGTTAGAAGTAGGGACAGAGTAAAGGACAGAGGTGTGGAGCTACCAAGAAAAGGATAGTGACACACCTGCCTTTTCAGACAGAAAAATCAAGGTCCCTCTACACAGAAGAAAAGAGAGAGTTGGAAACGGACCCCAACGTGAGCGTCCCCTTCACAGAGAGATGACTTTCAGGTTCACTGAGATTCAATGGAAATCAGATCTTGCACAAAAGCTGAGCTGTTTATACTTATGTAATTTCAGTTTGATCATACTTTAGAATACATTTTCACGGCCTAAGTTCAGGTCTTCTTATTGTGTAGCTCCTTTGTGAAATTAAAACATCAAGACTTTGGCAAAAATCCTAGTTTTTTGTATAATTTCCCTTTTTAGTTTATATTTTCTGTGCCCGAGCATTTTGTTCACATGTATGTCTATGTATGATGTGCATGTACCCACAGAGGTTAGAGAAGAGAGTTGGAGCCCCTGGAATTGAAATCACAGATGGTCGAAATGTCATGGGCATGCTGGGAACCGAACCCAGGCCCTCTGGAAGAGCAAGTGTTCCTAACCATTGAGTCATCGCTCCAGCACCACTTTCCTTCCTTCCTTCCTTCCTTTTTTCCTTCCTTTTTTCCTTCCTTCCTTCCTTCCTTCCTTCCTTCCTTCCTTCCTTCTTTTTAAAAAGCACAGTACCAAAATCTATCCCTTTATTGTTTTAAATTTTACTATTTATTTATTTTATTACATTTACTCAGTGTATGGGGTGGGTGAGTGTATGCATGCCGTGCCATGTGGAGGTCAGAGAACAACAATAACAACACACAAACACACACAGATTCACTAAGTTGCCTAGGCAGGCCTTTAAATTTGTGGCCTTGCTGCTTTGGCTTCCTGAGTAGCTGGGATCACAGGGATACATTGCAGCAGCTGCTTTGTGTAGCACTCTATTGCAAACACAAGCCACCATACCACTCTTCCCCTACCACTCTTTTTCCTAGTTAGGAATTTCCCCTTTTGCCTGATTCCTATCTTCTTCCCTTCCTTTCTCTCCTTCCCTCCCTCCCTCCTGCCCTCCCTCTCTTCTTTTCTATGATGCTAAGTACAGTTTTGCACACTCCTCTATGGGTTTCTGTATGTTTGTGCATGCAGTGCTCATGGAGGCCAGAAGAGGGCATGACAGCTGGATCTCCTGGAACTGGAGTTGTAAACAGTTGTGAGCTGCCATGTGGAATCTAGGAATATATATATATTTCTACTATGTTGCCCCAGCTAGGTCTTGAATTCATGGCCCTTCTGCCTCCACCACCTGAGTGCTGTGATAACAGACAGAGCTGGGCCATCCTGTATAACAACACAGCAACTAACTCTGGGGTATAATAACTAGAAAGAGGCCACCAGGGGGAGCTCAGGGCAGACGGTATTTCCTGATGAGTAGGTTGTGGTTCCAGAAGCTTGGTGCAAATTTCTCAGCAACCGGTTTTACCTGTGTGTTCTGATATATCTGTCATATCATATCAGGATACTTAATTATATTATCACCACTAGTGTATTGACACAGATCATAACAACAGCCTATAGGAGTTTGTCAACATCTCCTAGTTACCTGACAGACCTGCCATAAGTCAAAACCATCCTGAGTAGGAAATGCTTTGCTATGTCTGTCCTACCAAGCATCAGGTAACTCCAATGCCATGTGTCATATGTCCTATGTGCCACCCCCTACCCCATGACATGGCAGGGAGGACGGAATTGTGCAGTCACCAGCTGCTGCCCGGCCTCCAGAGTTCCACATGACCCATTTCATAGTCCAGGGGGAGTCAAAACACTTAAGACGAACCATTATGTATCAGGGATCTTATATAGATAATAGCAAAGAAAACTGCACCTTTTTACAAATTACACATTGGAAAGAGGGTTAGCATCTAGAATATATATATATTATATATATAATATTATACATATATTCTAGAATGTATATATAAAGAACTAAAAAACTGGACATCAAAAAAATTAAAAACAAATAAAGATGGGTACAGAATTAAGTAGAGTCCTCAAAAGATGAAATACAAATGGCCGAGAAACAATTAAAGAAATGTCCAATATCCTTTGTCATCAGGGAAATTAAAACTAATTTGGGATTTCATCTGCCCCAATCAGAATGGCCAAGATCAATAACAAAAAATTTTTAAAAATAATAATAATAAAGGCTGATGCTGTTGAGATGTGGGGAAAGGGGACACCTATTCATTGCTGTTGGGAATGCAAACTTATGCAGTCACTAATGAAACCAGTGTTGGGAGTTCCTCAGGAAGCTGGGACTTGATCTACCTCAAGATCCAGCTATACACCCAGAGGACTCTATCTTGCTACAGAGATATGTGTTTGTGTGGATGCTCATGCATGCGGAGGGCAGAGGTCAACCTTGGGTGTGTCCCTGTTCAGGCTCTGTCTACCTTGTTTTTGATACAGGTCTCTCACTGGCCTGGAGCTTTTAGGGTGGCTGACCAGTGAGCCCTGAGAAGTCCCTGTCTCTGCTCCCTCCAGGACTGGGAGTACATGTGTAGGCAACTATGCTCAGCTTTTATGTGGGTTCTGGGGCTCAAACTCGGGTCTTCACGAGTACACAGCAGGCATCTTACTGACAGCTATATCCCTAGCTGTGGTGGTCTGAAAGAAAATGGCTCCCAAAGGGAGTGGCACCATTAGGAGGTGTGGCCTTCTGGAGTAGGTATGGTCTTGGAGGAAGCATGTCACTGTGGAGGCGGGCTTTGAGGTCTCATATATGCTCAAGATACCTCCCAGTGGCTCAGACCACTACCTGTTGCCGGAAAGACATAGGACATGTGTGCAGAACACTGCCGTGTCCCACATGATGATAATAGACCGAACCTCTGAACTGTAAGCCACCCAATTTTCCTTTATAAGAGTTGCTGTGCTCATGGTGTCTCTTTGCAGCAACAGAAACCCTAACTAAGACATCTTGTAACTCCAGTACTGCATTGGACATATATCTAGAAGTTACTGTTTATCTGACATTCACCTTCCATAGGGATTCAGCCCTAAGTTTCTCTCTGCTCCCTCTGACTGGCCTAAGGTTGTGACACTGAGGACAGGTACCAAGGTACCTGCCCACAATCTCAGGTGTATCTCTTTAGATGCAAACCATCTGTGGCATCTTGGGTGACCTAGTTCACCAGAGAATTCCTGACAAGCCTCCAGGCAGAGTAAATACATAGCTAAATTCTCACAGATTCTATGGTCTAAACACCGAGGTTTGTGTGACTCAGTGACCTCATCGTCCTTATGACTCAGCAGACACTAAAGGCTAACTCTGTAACAAGAGGGCAGGAGAGGTGTCAGTGATGCCGTCATGGCCTGGGTCCTGAGCATCCTTCAAAGATCATGTGTTAAAGGCTTCATCTGCAGCTTGACTCTAATGGATACAAATGGCAGACTGGAATACAGTCACAGATGGCTCCATGCACATGAGCGCTGACACAGGGTCAGGTGACAGAGCATTGGTTTCAGCCATCTTCTTAACACCCGAGTGTTCTGCTCTCATTACAGTGCGCATGCATACACACAGGCATGCACACACATGCATACGCTTCCTGCATTAGGTCATAGGTTAGAAATGCCTTAAAGTGCGCTTTGTTTCCCCAAGCCTAGGGATTTTCCTATGGTCATAACTGATTCATCTGTTTCAAAAATAAGCATAAAAACAAAGCTTTGCAATACACACAGTTTAAGTAGGGTCTGTTGCAGATCCAAGTGTCTCCTTGTCCCCTCTCCTCCTCCCCCACAGTCTATAAGCATGGACTGTGTTTTGTGTGCTACAGGTTTCTCCTGGTGTCCATTGGCTCAGAAGGAGAACGAGATAGTGACAAGAATAGGGTCCAGGAAGACCAGGCTGGGTTTCAGAAATGCCCAGGTGAGTGGGCATTTTCTGCTTAGAAAGTAAATGGCTGGGTACAGACTATAGGACCAGCCCAACCAGGGTTGATGGTGGAGGAACGGGATCTCCCAGAAAGAACAATAGGAAGCACATGTGGTGAGAGATGAACTTGCGGGTGGCATCCCGTGGGGTGGCTGGAGTGATGGGGGTGGGGTGGGATACCACCTGGCTCAGCACCAACCTGCTCCTGGAGTGGGGTTCCATCTAGCCTGACTACCCCGGCAGTAGGGTGACATTCTGCTTTATCAACTCCCTCCCTGTCGAACTCTGGAGGTGACTGGAGAAAAGCTAATGGCTACAGATCTGAAGACTCCCCCAGAGATGCTGGGTGACCCCTCCTGCGTGGTTCTTTCACAGAGAGGCAGCTAATGGAAAAATCTGCCGCCTCCCAGCAGAACCTGCCCCCCACCCCCGCGTTGCCTAGCACCCACGCTGCAGAGTTTTCCTTGTAAAACAAAGCGTGTGAAAGGAAAACACGAGAAACACTTCCTCTGAGTTTGCTCCAGGCCAGGTGGGGGCTGGGACCTTTACAACCTGAGGGTATTTTGGCACAGTCCCACCTATGAGAAAGGGCTGGCATCCCTGTTTTCCAGGTGGAGAAACTAAGGCACAAATGAAAAGCGACAGAGTCGAGACTCAGGGAAGTACAATGACTTCCCTGAGCTTGCATAGCTCATGAGCAATTAACCAGGTATTGCAACACAGAAGCCCACCACCATTCCCAGGGCTACTGCAAGCAATCTGTCACCTGGGCAATCACTGTAACCTCTTAGTCCTAACCTCACAATGACAGAGACACTTCCCTCCATCAGAGGGGATGTCAGTGGGTGGGGGAATTCAGAAATCAGACTGCAGTACCCAAATGAGGCCAGGGATAGACACAGGCCTTGTCTGTTTTCTTGCCTCCATCAGCAGCACCAAACCCGCAAGCAATCATTGCTCAGCGGTAACTTCCATGGGGTCCCATCAGAGCCCAGAGATCAGTGAACCGGGGCCCCAGCTTTGGCACAGAACCCTCTGCTCTCTTACCTCCCCCGAAACCAACATCATTTGCCACACCACTGCTGGTAGCCCTCTGCAGACACCCGTTGTCACCCTAAGTCACCCTACCGAGCCTGTCCTGACTGTCCCAGGAGCTTGGTGGTGGGTGAGCAGGGTCTCCCATGGAAGAGCTACCCTGCACCTGGGTGCTGTACCATCTGTTCACAACAGCCCAGCATGAGGCAGATCCTGGACTCAGTGAGGCACGGTCACCTTTCTGAGAATACACAGCATATAAGGAACTGATCAAAACCAGAGCTGCAAACTGGCCAACTTCTAACCTCTGTCACCTACCCCAAGTTCACAGCTTTCCCTGCCGGAGCCCGACACAAAGAAACCTCTGCGGAGGCCCAAGGACTGACTGATTGCATTGCACATGCCTGCACTTACTATTATCTTATTTACTATAATTAGTCATTCACTTACATTACAGGCGTGTCTATCTTCCCCGGACTCTGAGCTCTTTACAGACAGACAGCCTGGAGTTGAATTTCTCCTTGGATCCTGGTGCACGGCACAGCTACATACATGAAGGAGATGCTAAGAGAAAGCTGCAATAAAACCTGTTTGCTCAACTGACAGCCAGGAGCAGAGAGAGCTACATCATAGCATACAGACAGCTGCCTACTCTACGAACCCAACCCCACAGAGGGACCCAGGAAAATAAGGGTATTTTTGGAAAACCTGAGAACACTGCAGAATTAAGAATAAAAAGCAAGCAGACTCCTTTTGGAGGCTGTTGCCATAGTAACTCAGCACACAGCAGAAAAATACTGTCTCCATGGAGCCATCATCTTTGATTACAAATAGTGAAGGGAACACTAGCCCTGGGGATAGACACGTTGGATGTGGCTAGCCACCACCTGGGATCTGTTCTCTGTGGTGTAGCCCACAGCCACAGTTGAGAACTCGGGGGGGCGTGGAGGAGCCTGGGCTTCAGTTTGTCTTAGAAGGTACTGGTTGAGAACATCAAGGAAAAACTGGCCAAGACCAGCTGGATGGCTCCACCTCCTGGCCACACCTGCCATCCCATGAGTGGCTACTTCTCAAGGTCAGCGAGATTCTGGAGGGTCTCTCAAACCGTCAACTGCTGAGCAGACACAAGACAATGAGGGCTCTAAGGCTGTCTCTTAGGGGGCTGGCTGCACAGGCTGTTGCAAACCAAACCTAATCTACCTCCAAAGGCTCCAGACAGCCTCTAGAGTGATTCAGCAGCACTGATGGAACCAAATGTATATTCCCTTTCCCTGGACAGACAGGGCCTCAGGGTCTCAGGGATGCAAGGTGAAGGGTGGGGAACCTGATTAACTGCTCACTCATAGATTAAAGAGACATTTTGTTGAGCATCTACTATATGCTAAGAACAGGCTGGAAGGCAGATGTATAAAGAGAGAAACACAGACCCCTTTTTTGGAGGAGGATGGGATGGGGTGGTATAGGAAGGGAAGAAATGGAACAGGATTGAGAGCCTACAGCAGAGAGTGGGTGCATCCTGCAGTATGTGTGGTGGTGGCAGGGGCGGCGGTGGTGGCGGCGGTGTTGGTGGTGGCAGTGGGCTGGGATAATGATGTATCCAGATTTTGCCTCATTGATCCAATCCTTTGGGATGGTCATTCTTCCTTTCCCTGCCTGGGGAAGTTCTATTGAGCTGGAGCCACCAACATGCTTTGGATTCTACACCGGGGAGCTGGTGAATGACAAGAAGACATCTCCAACATTCCAGTCTCTTGCATGCAGCATCGCGGCTCCTGGGAGAACTGCGGTCGCAGGGACACCTGTACGAGCAGGAGACACACAGAGGCAGCTGGGCCTTGCTGACTCTATATGGCTCACTCGTGGTCATTTCTGTCTGTCCAACTGGGTCGGAAGCCAGAGAAGAATCCTCTGTCTCCAGTGGCATTCTAGAAGTGCCATCCTTGACTGAGCACAGGGAACAAGTCATGCTGCCATGAAGATGAGGGTGTGTTGTGGGTGGGTCAAATCCTCTTGTCCAGTGGGCCTTGCCATAAGACTAGGGTGTTAAAGGGACCTTCCAGGAAAGCAAATATAGTTAACTCTCAAAGGATGCCGCCAACTTGTCCCCCAGAAAGAGAGGGCTTTATAAGAGGTAACCTCTTAGCCCATGCTGTCCGCTGTGTGTGTGTGTGTGTGTGTGTGTATGTGTGTGTGTGTATGTGTGGTAGTCTAGGCACTGAGCGTGGCTGGGGGAGAGTACGCAGCTAGGATACTCTTGACTTTGTCCCATGGTTGCAAACTGATGCTACATCAGGACTCCTCTGTTTGCCATAGTCGAATAGATGGGTTGGTCCCCATCTTGCCTAGCTCCCAGACGTTTGGAAAGCCTCAGCTTGAATAATTTGCCTCTCTTGGAATTGAGGTCCTTCTTTTTGTACAGCTACAGCTACCCTGAGGGCAATCCTTCAGGAGAGATGGCTGTCTTTGACCATGACTTTTCGGCACACTGCAGGTAGTCAATAAAAGCTCACTGCATTATGGCAACATCAAACCTGTATCACGTTGCACTGAATATTCTCCATGTTGGAGACAAAAACCATCTTGGAAGCCAAACTATATTATTCTAGGGAATATGTAGGGCATCTAGGGCTACTGGGTCACAAAGTACCCCAAGAAACAGTGGTCTTGCCAGACCAGGAGCAAAAATGGCACACTGGCCTTCAGCTGAAAAGGCCAGGTCTAGTTCCAGCTGTTGAGGCCCAGAGGGACTGTTGTGGCCACTGCCCTGGAATGGTGGGCATGTGCACAATTCTAGCAGCCTTCAAAGAGCTAGGCAGGGTTTCCCACCTCAAATGAAACATGCTTCGTCCCCAGCTGAAAACCCTGGTGAGGGTGATCAGGGTGGAGATGCCTGTGGGCGGCTGCGATGTCTGAGCCTTTGTGAAATGATCCACGAGAGACCGTTAGCAACAACCACGCTAATTAAAAGGACAACAGTCTTTTTGATAACGGCCAGACCAAGAGTAGGCTAACGCCTCCAAAACACCTCTTGGTGCTGAAGCTCAGGGGTATAGCATTTTTAAAGACAAAACCCACAATTACATCAGTGATCCAGGAAATTACTACATCAGAGTTAGAACGTGTGCTAGTTGGTCTTGTGTCAACTTGACATAAGCTAGAGTTATCTGAAAGGAGGGAGCCTCAATTAAGATGTCTCCATAAAAGCTGGCTATAAGACATTTTCTTAATTAGCGACTAATGGGTGGTGCCATTCATGGGCTGATGGATCTGGGTTCTATAAGAAAGCAGAGTGAGCAAGCAAGTCAATAAGCAGCACCCCCTTAGGGCTTCTACATCAGCTCCTGCCTCTAGGATCCTGACCTGGTCTGAGTTCCTGTTCTGCTTCCCTTCAATAATGAAGTGATCTGGAAGTGTAAGCCAAATAAACCCACTCCTCCCCAACTTGCTTTTGGTCATGGTGTTTCTTTTCTTTTTTCTTTCTTTTCTTTTCTTTTCTTTTCTTTTTCTTTTTTCTTTTTTTTGGTTTTTGGAGACAAAGTTTCTCCCTAGCTTTGGAGCCTGTCCTGGAACTAGCTCTTGTAGAACAGGCTGGCCTCGAACTCGCAGAGATCTGCCTGCCTCTGCCTCCCGAGTGCTGGGATTAAAAGCGTGCACCTCCGCCGCCCAGTATTGGTCATGGTGTTTTTGTTGCAGCAGTAGAAACCCTCACTAAGACAAAGAGGGTTGGAGTAACCTTGTAACACCTGTCTTTTTGCAGAGCTTAGCAGGATTTTCTAGACACCATTTTTGTCTACACAATAGGTAGACAGACACATTGACAATGAAAGAACACACAGGTGAGAAGGTACAGGCATCAATGTGCTTGCCTTGCAAACATGAAAAACTGAGTTCAATACCAGAAGTTGTGTGTAAAGCTGGCTGTGGTGGCATGTGCTATAATCCCCGCGCTTGGGAAGTTGAGACAGGCAGGTACCTGGGGCTGCCAGGACAGCCAGCCTGGTCCATTTAGCCAGCAACAGGTCTTGAGAAACTGCCCATCCCAGCTTCGTATTTGTTAATGTGATAAAGTACCTTGGTCCAAGGCAATTTGGGGAGTGTGGTAGCTTGAATATAATAGGTCCCCATAAGCTCATAGGGACTGGCACTACTAAGAGGTGTGGCTTTGTTGGAGTAGGTGTGGCCTTGTTGGAGGAAGTGTGTCACTGTGGGAGTGGGCTTTGAGGTCTCATATATGCTCACACCATGCCCAGTGTCTCAGTTCACTTCCTATTGTCTGTGGATCAAAGATGCAGGACTCTCCACTCCTGCTCCAGCACTGTCTGCCTGCACACCATCACGCCACACCATGATGACAATGGACTAAACCTCTGAACTGTAAGTCACCCCAATTAAATGTTTCCCTTTATAGGAGTTACCATAGTCATGGTGTCTCTCTCTGCACAGCAACGGAAACCCTACCTAAGACAGGGAGTAAAGAGTTTATTTGACTCATAATTCCAGGTTACAGTGGATTACCATGGGAAAGTGAAGGCAGGAACATCGTGTCCACAGTCAAGAGCAGAGAGAGCTCAGCTAGCCTTCTCCTCTCTTGTACTGTCCAGATCACTTGCCTAGGGAATAGTGCCGCCCACAAAGGACTGGGTTTTCTTACTTCAGTTAACAATATCACCCCCCACAGACCTGCTCACAGGCCAGCCTGATCTAGACAATTCCACTTTAGGGCTCATTTTGCTCTTTGATTTTTAATTAATTTTTGGTGGCTGTGCGTTTTCAGCCTTTCACTCATACCACATTGTCCTCAGTTCCCACATACAGCTATGAGACCCCATACGGAACTCACAGCCTAAGGCTTAAGCAGTTTTGCTTTAGACATTTGAATGTGCGGAAGGGCTGGATGGCAGAGGGCTGAGCCTTGAGAGTCGGAGGGTCGAGTTCCATTAAAGCCTCCTTAGGGTGGTGTGTGGGGAGCCAGAGAGGAGGGCGGTTAGAACGGTTATTCCCTGGGATATGAAAAAACTTCTGGTCAGGCAATTATATCTTTTAAATGTTGAGGTCTTAAAGGCACAGTCTGTCCCACAGTGGTCACACAGTGACTAATGAGAGCCACTTAAAAGACAATGCAGTCAGGCTAGAGAAATGGCTCTGTGGTTAAGGCACTCGCCCTGAAAGTGTGGGGTTTGGAGTTCAAATCCCCAGAATCCGTATACAGTGGGAATGGTAACCCACCTGATTCCACCTCAGAGGGTGGATCCTCAGGTCAAGCTGACTGGCAACATTAGCCACATTGTTGAGCTCTGTCTGGGTTTGATTGAGAACCCTTCTTCAGTGAATACGATAGAAGAGCAGCCAAGGGCGGGTTTGCAGCTGTGGGTGGAGTCCCTAAGCTCGAGTCCCTATGCAGACCCTTAGATCACTCTGCACACCCTGCAGAGGATTTGCAGATGTGAACATTAGCCCCAGCTGCTGAGTCCAGTGGCTATGAAAGGCCTTCGACTCCAAGCCAGAGGTCTGGCATCTCTCCTCAGCATCTCTCAAGTTATACAGGCAGGGGAAGTCTCAGGCCAATCTCAGTTCTTGACATATTTGTGCTAAGATTCAAAAATATCTACTGTACACATGCGGCGGGAAGACCTCTGCCTGAACAGAGGCATGCAGGAAGGAATACCTGTGTCACAGGATAAATCAGGCTCAGCACTACATGAGGCAAAATTTGGCTCCCACAGCCCAATGAGGGATACATTGTATCCCAAAACAATAATGAGAGTATCAGGGTAAGATCCAAAGATCTTAGGTTTTCTGAGATAACCATGTTCTAAGAAACCTGTTTTATACAAACACGCAGTGATATTTATAAAGCTGGGGATATAGCCCAATGGTAGAATGCAGGTCCTGCCTGCTCAGAGTCTTAGGTCCAACCACAGTGTCAATTTATAAAGCCACGAAAGGAGGTGACACAGGGAGGATCCAGGGCGATGCTCAAGCGTTACACCTACTGGCAATTGTACAACCCTGTGGGGCTGGCTATTTTTCATCTCCTAATTTCTGGGGTTTTGTTTTTTACGCTATAGTTAGAGAGCAGAGCCCCGAGTATGCTGGGAAAACCGTGCGCCTTCACAGCCACCATCTATCTCGCTTGCTCCTCTTGTCCAGCCCGCGTGCTAGGTGCAACCGTTCCCATAGAACAAAGAAACCAAGGCTCAGCACCTCAATCCACGTGACAAGTGTCAGAGCCTGGGTCTTGGACTTGTTTCCCATCTTAGGCACTCTCCAAGGCTGTCGAGGACAGGCTGCCATGCGTGAGGTGATAAGACTTGCCACCCAGGATGACAGGCCGCAGGAAGGGGAGAAGATTTGCTGGCTGGAGACAAGAAGGTCTCACTGAATCAGCCAATTTGCCAGGCACGTCCGGGTGTCACGCTGCTATATTTAGACTGCAGCGCCCTGAAACTTCTTGTAACTGACCACAAATCCCCTCTCTGCTCGGTGTGGCCAGGCTCACGGGAGTTTGGAGCACCTCAGGGACTTCCTGTCAGCACAGCAGAAGGATGAGCATGGCTACCTGCTTTCAGCTACCTGCCTTCAGCATGCTTTGAGGGGCAGTGAGCCTGCCCCCATCACTGGAGATGCAGACACAGTGGGCCACTCGCCCTCTTGATGTAAGAACTGATTCTGCACGGGAGATACGGCCAGCACTCTATAAAGATGAACCGGCTGTTAGAATTCACACCCGGGTTTCTAACTCCGTGTTCATGGTAGCAGGCCCCACAGGTTAGAGGCAGTGCTGTTTGCTTACTAGCCTGAGGGTCTCAGAGGGAGGCAGTTAAGTGTGGAAAGGGAAAGCACTGCATCTGCCCTGTGAGGGTGTGGCTCAAGTCACCTGACACGTCTGCTCTCTGACTCTCATCAGGCCACCCTACTTCCTTCACATCTCCTCCCTGCTGGGGACCTGTGTGGTGAGCTGTGTTCCTACAGCCCTGCTCCCAGGCTGCAGGCTGAAGAGAGGGGAATTAGAGATACTTTGTTCTCTCTGTGAAGCCCCCTATGGCTGTTGGGGGCTTGTCTGGGATTGGGGTATCCTAGGACGGTGGAGGGAGGTGACACATTGAGGGCTGTAGGGGGAGAGGAGCCTGCGTCATGCTGTGTGCAGCCAGATGTGCTGCACACATCTGGGACCGTGATGTGCTGGGTGCCTGCTTACCTTCGACTGCATTCTTGACAAAGTCAGCCAAAGTCAACACTTTGGAGCTCTTTCTACATGTTGCTGGGCCGAGTCGACGGCTCTCATCCCTGCCCACATTCCACAGATCGTAACCACGTCTCAGGGCATGAAGCCACCAAAGAGTGTGCTTCAGAACTTTCGCCCCAGTGCCTCGAACAGTACCTGGCCCATACTGGGCAACTGCCAGACATTTGAGGAATCAACAAGATAGCTGGGGATGTACCAATTCAGCAGACAGCTCCAGTCTCCCCTCAAGGGAGCACACTTAGGGACATGGAACTCTGGGGCAGCAGGCTGTCTTCCCTGAGCCCCCCCCCAAGCCCCACGTGGCCTCTACAGGTGGCAGAGCATCCAAGTGTAGCTGGCACCATCCTGGTTTCAGAAGGTGAAATTCTCCAGTCCCGAGAGAGCTGAGATTGTTGATCACGGTGTACTTCAGCGACCAATCTGACAGACAGGCATGGAGGCTCTGAGGGTCAGCCCTTTCTTCAGATACATCCCCAGAGCCTGTGTGCTGTGGCCCTAGGGCAGGCATCCCCAACCTTCTGGCTCTTTTCTCCTCAGTAAGCAGAGAAGCACCCCAGGTGTACCTCACAAGATGTACCAGAGGTTGTGACAAAATGCCATACAGAAAGTCAAATATGCCAGGTCCTGGCACACGGCGAGTATACTGCGAGAAACTAGGGGGGTGAAGTCTGAGGGACAGAGTGGGACACTTTATGCTGGTAGGAAGAGCTGGCCTTCCAGGTCCACCAGGATGCGGCCTGCTTCCTAGTACTCTCTGCTTTGGCTGACCTCTGTGCCAGACTTCATTTCCTGGACTGGCCCTGGGCTAGGTGCGTATGAAATGAAGATCCTTGCTGTCAGGGAGCACCAGACAGGGTGGCTCAGACTGCACAGGGTGCTGGAGGGAGGAGGGCTGCGTGGAAGGATGTGGTATCCCTTCCTTCCATTTTTGAGACCCGTCCATCCAAGCCTTGACAAGTCCCTCAGCCATGGTCCATTCTGCCTACACAGAGTCCAGACCTGAAGAGACTGTGACAGAAAAACCCATGTATCTGATCCTCAGATGTCCCTTCCAGCACTGTAGTCAGCCAGCCAGCTGTCACTCTTCTGGTCCCTCTTTCCCTGCCTGCACGACTCTGGGCACCATCTTAAAGCCTTTGAGTTGATGCTTTTTCCTCCCATATGGGTGTGCTCACTAGACAGGCACTGGGGATGACTTGCCCCTTGGGGTGTCATCTCTGCTTTCTATCCTGGCTTCTTCTACCTGAGAGCGGGGTCCCTGCCTCTCTGATGGTGTTCTTTACGTCACATGTGCTCCGAGATGGGGTGAGCAACAGCCAAGGAAATGAGGGCTGGAGAGAAGCTGATCCTGGCTCCTCAATGCTCTCCCGACCAGCCATGTGCATGGCTCATGGCTTTTCATGCTGACTGATTGGCCCAGCAGGGTCAGATGAACTTCCGCAGGAGGGAGAAGGAAGGGCAGGAAATCAGGAGGAGGAGGCAGCAGGGGTGGGACGGGACAGTAGAACACATTAGTCACCTCTCAGGCCTACCTTGGCACAGAAGCCCAGTCTTAATGCATTTCCAATCAGCTTCCAGAGCTGCGGGTGGAGGCTACAGATGGGGTTTCCTCGTGGGACCGGCAGGGGACAGGCTGAGTAGGAGGTAGCCATGTCCAGTCTACAGCATCTGCTCCCCTCTTCTGCCTTCTTCTTTCTAAGGGGCTCTCTAGGGTGCTCATGTTGAGACTGAATGTGGAGGCAGGAGGATGGCAGGTTCTAGGACGTTCTAGAACCGTCTGGCCCCACCAAAATGGAAACCACCCCTCTCCCCCAGATTCAGACCCAGCTATGCCACTGGGCTGCATCCCTCCAGGCTTCCTAGTACAGCCTCAACATCAGGTCTCAGGCAACAGCTCCCTCAGCCTCTTCTGGAATGTCTAATCACAGGACACATACACAGAAGAACCCAGGTGGCCAAGGCAGGCAAGCTGCACAAGAGTTTAGCTCTCCAGCGCGGACACAGACCCTCTTCTCCAGGGCAGTGATCTGAGCTCGTAAGTTGTATTGCCTTCATTCAGGAAGAGAAATTCATGTCCAAGGTTTCAGAATGAATCCAGTGTACATTTCTTTACCACAGTGGGAAAAAAAAGAGGGGTGGAAATGCAGATGCTAAAAACACAGGCTTAAATTCTGCTTCCAATCAAAACAACGCTGTGATTCCATCTGACACCTGTAAGAATGGCCAAGATCAAAAACACTGATGACAACTTATGCTGAAGAGGTTGTAGGATAAAGGGAACACTCCTCCATTGCTGGTGGGAGTGCAAGCAGGTCCAGTTCCTCTGAATATCAGAATGGCGATTTCTCAGAAAATTAGGAAACAACCTTCCTCAAGACCGAGCAATACCACTTTTGGGTGTATATCCAAAGGATGCTCAACCATGCCACAAAGACATGTGCTCAACTATGTTCATAGCAGCATTGTTTGTCATAGCCAGAACCTGGAAACAACCTAAATGCCCCTCGATCGAAGAATGGATAAGGAAAATGTGGTACACTTACACAATGGAGTCTACATAGCAGAAAAAATAACGACATCTTGAATTTTGCAGGCAAATGGATGGAACTAGAAAACATCATATTGAGTGAGGTAACCCAGACCAAGAAAGGCAATTATCATATGTACTCACTCATAGGTGGTTTTTAAACATAAAGTAAAGAAAACCAGCCCGCAAATCACAATCCCAGAGAACCTAGACAACAGTGGGGACCCTAAGAGAGACTTACATAGATCTAATCTACATGGGAAGTAGAAAAAGACAAAATCTCCTGAGTAAATTGGGAGCATGGGGACCATGGGATAGGGCTGAAGGGGAGGGGAGAGGTAGGAAGTGGAGCAGAGAAAAATGTAGAGCTCAATAAAAAATCAATAAAAAAATTTTTAAAAAAGAAATTCTGCTTCCAGCCTAGTTGGAGTTATTGGGACCGAATTCATTCACTCAACTGGAAAAAAAAAACAAGTTCAGTATATGAAAACAATTTTTCAGGACTTTGATGTCAAGCAAGTAAGGCTTGAGGACAGAGAGAATACGGAGAACCCTGGGGGCAGGCAGAGGGCGCTCGCAGTCCCCAGAGACTATGGCTGGTGAGTCATGGATGTGCACAGCCTGCTGAGACAGAGTCAACCAAATGGATGGCCCTGAGCAGTGCCTGGCACCCACACAAAACTACCACTCCTGCTTCTCCCATTGGCCACTTTGTGGAGCTTACAACTCACAGGGCAGCAGAGAGAATGGGCTGGCCTCGCTAGTCGCGATAGTCACCATCAGATTAAATATGACCCTTGTCATGCCTAGCAAATCATAAATCCCTGAAGAGTCCAAGCTGCTCCCAAATGAGTGGTCTTCATCCAGAATAAAGACAATGACTATTTAGAGAATACAGAAATACTTACCATGTAATGAGGTGAAATTCACAGTGCTTAGCCAGTTGTGGTGGCACACACCTTTAATCCTAGCACTAGGGGAGGCAGAGGCAGGTGAATCTCAGAGTTCAAGGCCAGCCTGGTCTATAGAGGGAGTTCCAGGAGTACACAGAAGAACCCTGTCTTATTGATCCTATAATTAGTGATCCTAGAGAAGCTAAATAAGAGGAACCCAAAGAAAAACATATAGGCATCCTCCTGAATATTAACCTTCATCAGGCGATGAAAGGAGACAGAGACAGAGACCCGCACTGGAGCACCGGACAGAAATCTCAAGGTCCAAGTCAGGAGCAGAAGGAGAGAGAGCACGAGCAAGGAACTCAGGACCGAGAGGGGTGCACCCACACACTGAGACAATGGGGATGTTCTATCGGGAACTCACCAAGGCCGGCTGGCCTGGATCTGAAAAAGCCTGGGATAAAACCGGACTCGCTGAACATAGTGGACAATGAGGACTACTGAGACCTCAAGAACAATGGCAATGGGTTTTTGATCCTACTGCACGTACTGGCTTTGTGGGAGCCTAGGCAGTTTGGATGCTCACCTTACTAGACCTCGATGGAGGTGGATGGTCCTTGGACTTCCCACAGGGCAGGGAACCCTGACTGCTGTTTGGGCTAATGAGGGAGGGGGACTTGATTGGGAGAGGGGGAGGGAAATGGGAGGCGGTGGCGGGGAAGAGTCAGAAATCTTTAATAAATAAATAAATAAATAAATAAATAAATAAATAAATAAATAAAAGAACCCTGTCTTAAAAAATGAAAGGAAGAGAGAGTGGGAAAAAGAAGGGGGGAAAGAATCTCATAGTGTTTAGCATTTGACCAAGAATGACCAGACAGGCAAGGAGATGCAACCCAAACTAGGAGGTGAGGGCATCCCATAAACACACCCCAAAGACTAAAAATGAGTGTGAACATGTTAAGAAAAGGCAAGATAATTTTTAAAAGACACGAACTTACTGTCTAGAGACAACAGCCATAATCTCTGGGATGGTGATCCTCTGGATGAGTTTGCCACTAGTTTAAAGATGGCCAAAGAAAATGCTGGTGATCCCGATCACTGATGATAGTGACTCAAACGGAACATCAAGAGAAAGAGCAGAACGCCAATGGGTGTGAGCCAGTTGGAGGCAGCCTCGTGTAACCAGAAAGAATGTCGAAAGGCAAGAAGAACAGAAAAAAGTACATGAAGAATGAATGCCAGAAAAGCTCCCAAATGTGATGAGACTATAACCCACACAGCGCTTTTCAGATTTATTTTATTTTTGATGACGTGTACATGTTTGTGGGGCAATATATGCACATATGATTGCAGTGTCCACAGAGGCCAGAAGAGAGCGTCGGATCTGGAGGTACAGGGCCAGATGGTGGCCAGATATGGGAGCTAGAAACCAAACTGGGGTCCTTCGGAAGAGCAACGCACACTCTCAAATGATGAGCCCCCTCTCTAGCCTCCTGCACACACATCTGGAAATCCCAAGCACTAGAAACATGAGAACCACACAAAGGCAAAGCTTCTCTAAATTGCTCAACATCAGAGAAAAAGATAAAAATCTTAAAAGCAGCCAGAGGGGGAAAGGAGACACAATACTCAGAGGACCGAAATACCGAGAGCAGAAGATTTTCTCTGGAAACAACACAAGCAGGAAGTTAAAGCCATATTTTTAATTGGACTAACAACTTAGAGTGTCTAGACATATAAAAGCTAAGAGAATTCATCCAGCAATTTGGTAGCACTAGAGATGCCAACGCCCTTCCAGGCAGAAAGAAAATGATGCCCCAAAGAAATGAGAGTCTACACCAATGAAAGAAAGGCACCAGGAGTAACTAGTGCATGGGGAAACACGTAAGACTTTTCCCTTATTACTTAAATAAATGGAAGAAAACTGACTTTTAGCAAAATAGTAATAAAGTATTATGGTTTATAACATAAACACAATAGTGTATTATGGTTTATAACATAAGCACAATAATATATTGTGGTTTGTAACACACACACACATCTCAGGGAGACAGAATGGGCAGGGAAGGTGCAACTCTGGGTCTCCAGATCTCAGGACAGAAGCTAGAGCTTGGCCCGATACAAGGCAGAGCACAGGAAACTGTTACATAAGCAGCATCTTCCTGGAAACACACGCCCACTCCCCAGGCCCGTTCTCTAGGCTCCGTGAAGTCCTAGGTTTTAAAATACTACCTAGAAATTGTATGCCTTTGTTAAGTGTGCATTGCATTCCTGAAGAAATGGCACACAGCCCCTTCTGAGGTCTGATGAGAATGCCCAAGGACTTACGAGGCCTTTTCAGTGAGGCCTCTGGTTAGAACCACCTGAGATAATAGATAATTTGTACTTTATGATAATTCTTGCTTTAAGAAAACATGGGCTGTTGTTAGCACAAAGGCCCTTGAGCCCACCGAGAACGAGGGAGCCAGGAATATTAAACACTCGGCGGCCTCTCCTCTAAGGAAGAATTGACTATTTCCACCCAGAAGACTGGGAGTGGATATTGTGAGTGGCCTGGTGACCTGTTTGCTATCTGTGGAGGCAGACCACACCCAAATCCCCCAGAATGTCTACCCCAGACTCTCCCTCCCCAAACCTTTATCTTTAGCTCCCGGTTAATAGAACCCACCCTATTCTATTCTAGGGAAATGTCACATGTATTTTATGGCCTGCTAACCTCTGGGCTATCTCAGTCAGAGACCACACCAGATCCTAGGTCTTTTAGCATGGAGCCCACCCTCAAGGTTGCATGGACTTTGCCAAGGAGTTTCTGTGTAGTTGCACCTTAGGTTTTATTGTGCTTAGCATACATGTGGTCCTAGGTTCAACCCCCCCAGTACTGTCAAAAAAAGTAGAATAAGTAAACAATTTATTTAAAATCATGCTGACAATGAACCGCCTGGCATCCAACTTGCTGAGGTGTGGTCCAGGTTGATGACATCAGTCCAAACCGAGTTTTTACCCCCACCTCAACTCTTCTCTGTTCCTCTGCCTGACATCTGCAGAGGCCTGGCATCTCCCAAACCTCCAGCCCCTCTTCCTGCCCCTGTCAACGGCCCTAATAATGGGTTGCCTGGCTCCCCAGGATTCTATTTTGGGGGCAGTGGTGTTTCTCTGGACAAGAAATGTCTGCTAATTTCTTACAGATCTGTTGGAATGATCCCACAGACTCCTTTGTACAAAACAAAGAAGTCCTCTATTTTAAAGAGAAAACAGAGTCATGTGTCCCTTATGACTAGAAGTCTTTTGTGGTTTCCCCGCTTTGTGGAAAAACAAAATTAAAAAGAAATTTTACTGTGAGTCTCCTAGGGCCCTGGAGGTGAGAGAAGGCAAAAGGGGTGGGCAGGAAATCTCCCAGTATTGATTAGACTCTCAGGTTGCCTCCCAGAAATAGCCCAGGGTTAGTACCTGTTCCAGGTGCCTTCCCCCCTGCCAAGGTCATGCTGTGGGGTGGGCTGAGGGAAGATGAGGGGGTAATCTCATCTCCCCAGACACAGAGAGCCTTCTCAGACTCCTCTGCCATGAGGTTAAGTCACACAAGTGTCAGGTCTGAAATGGTCAAATATTTGCAGCTGCATATGGCTCCCCCAGAATAACCGCCAGCTAGCTCACCCAGCATAGCCACCAGCTAGTTCACCCAGCATAGCCACCAGCTAGCTCACTCAGCA
>JABTXL010000483.1:241350-252748 GCA_025134845.1 Neodon shergylaensis | reverse complement strand
GGGAGGGAGGGAGGGAGGGAGGGAGGGAGATGGAGGGAGAGAGAGGGGGAGGGAAAGAGAGGGAGGGAGGGAGATGGAGGGAGGGAGATGGAGGGAAAGAGAGGGAGGGAGGGAGAGGGAGGGAGAGAGAGGGAAGGAGGGAGAGAGAAAGGGAGAAAGAAGGAGGGAGAGAGGGAGGAGGAGAGAGAAAGGGAGAGGGAGGGAAAGGAAGGGAGGGGAAGGGAGAGAGGGAGAGAAAGAGAGAGAGGGAGAGAAAAGGAGAGAGGGGGAGAGAGGAAGGGAGGGGGAGGGAGAGAAAGAGAGAGAGAGGGAAGGAAGGAGGGAAAGAGAGAGAGAGAGAGGGAGAGAGAGTTAATTGGGAGTAGCATAGGTTTTTAAAGCCTTAAAAATCTATCCCCAGTGACACACCTCCTCCAGCAAGGCTGCGCCCCCCTAATCCTTCCCAAACAGTTCCACCAACTGAGGACCAAGCATTCAAATTTATGAGTTGAAGATGGTTGCCGCAACATTACAAAAGAACTTCGGGTGACTGTCCAGGAAACGAGATGTCTCTGTCAATTTTAGAGCTTTGGAAGTTGTTTACAATGTACTTCCTGTGTACTTAGGCAATATTATTTCCTTCTGGAGTCTTTGATGGAACTGAAGACAGATAGTTACAGTTTTTCCTTAGTTATAATAAAAGAAAAATTAGATATGAAACTTTAGACTCACAAAGATAAGATAGATAATAGAATATTTTCTTTAATTTTTGCCTAATACAAATAGATCAAATATTATAACTGTCACTCTTACTTGACAACTGTTGTGTTATATGTGATTTAACTATGTCAAAGTTAAAACTTCTTTTATTTAGGCAGAAAAGGGGAGATAAAGTAGGATGTCTTTCTGTATATGTGTTGCTTTTATTGGTTAACGAATACAGCTGTTTTGGCCAATAGCTTAGCAGAGTAAAGCCAGGAGGGAACTCTGAACAGAGAGAGAGAGAGAGAGAGAGAGAAAGAGAGAGAGAGAGAGAGAGAGAGAGAGAGAGAGAGAGAGAGAGAGAGAGAATAGGCAGAGTTGAAGGAGATACCATTTAACATGTTGCACCAGTAAGCCACAGTCTCGTGGTAATACACAGATTAGTAGAAATGGGTTAATTTAAGACATAATATGCCTGAGCCATGTGTTGTAATTAATATAGTTCCTGTGTAATTATTCAGGTCTGGATGGTTGGGGAATGAAAATGCAATCTCTGTTTACACATTTTTAACATTTTTTTTAACCCCAAAGCAAGAGATCTGTCTGTACATTTACCTAAGAGTCACAGGATGTCAGGTCCAAACACAGAGATGGGAATGACTGGCTATTATGGGGTACCCTAAAAGTAGCCCAAGGTAATTTGGCACCTGAACTTGAGTTCGCAAAACTCACCAGCACTAGCATGTAGCTGACTTGAACAGAGGGTTCTGGGAGGGTTTCTGAGTGAATAAATGAATGGATGCAAGAATTTGGAGACTGTCTGGAGTCAAAGCCTACCCTCTAACACTCTCAGTGGCCTTGCCTGTGTCCTTTGCCCAGGCCACACAGCAGGACATTTTTATAAATGGGCACTGGATGGACAGGCATGGCTCACCCGTAGATTAGTCCATTCCCTACAGGTGAAAGGTTCCCCGCAGCACAGGGAACACAGTGACTTGAATTGGAATGTCCCCCACGGGCTCCTGTGTTTGAACATTAGGTCCCCAGTTGGTGATGCTGTATGGGGGGGGGGGGTCATGGAACCTTTAGGAGGTAGAGCCTCACTGGAGAAGTGTGTAACCAGGGGTTTGAGGTTTTATAGTTTAGCCACACCTTCTGCCCTCCCCTCTGGTATATATGGGTGAAATGTGATCTGTCTGCTTCCTGGATACCAGGCTGGCCTTCCCTGCCACGATGGACACCATCCCTCTGGAACTGGAAGTGATAACAAGCCCTTGCTTCCCTGAGCTGCTTTCAGTTGGGGTGTTTCACCCCAGTAAACAGAAAAGAAGCTAACACATGAAAGAAGAGATGTGGAACAGGGGCCCCAGGCTTGGCTGTACCCAGAGAATCAGAGACATCTTCCAGCTCTCTTCCGTAAGGGACCAGAGGGGCTCTCGCGTGCATCACTCATCCACCCATGAAAGCATGAACCTCCAACCAAGTACCGGGCACTGTGCCGGGCTCCCTGGTCAGGGAGGACCCTCTGCCAGACCACAGTCTGTCTGTGCTGTGCTGGAGGGAAGCATGACCCCTGCCCAGCCATGAACTCACAGTACAGACCTGGGTTGGCCAATATGGGAACTGTCTATGGCCCTGGAAACTCAAGGAGCCGGATGGGAAGAGGAAAATGTGGTCAGGATTTGAAGATGAAGTATAAACATTTAACGTTCTAAACACAACATGTAGAGTTGACAATACTTTGGACATGCTGACTTAAACCAAGCCTAGCACTGAATTAATTGCATCGGCTTCTTTTGACTTTTTAAATATCACGTCTAGAATATTCTAAATCATCTATGTGCTTTGCATGTCTGTAGCACGAATAATAAAAACCCAGAGACAGATCTTGGGGTTCAAGTTGAAGATCAGAAAAGCAAAGCAGCCAGCCACTAGGTCTTACCTCTACCTCAGACCGAAACAGGTGGTCCTGCCTCCACGAATCCTCAGACTGAGACTGCGCCTGAGAGCTGTCTCCTCCATCTTATATTCCTCTCTAGTGTGGGGGATTAAAGGCATGTGCCACTACTGCCCAGCCTCTATGACTAGCTAGTGTGGCCGCTGGGATTAAAGGTGTGTGCCATCATTTCCTGGTTGACTAGTGTGGTTGCTTTGCCCTCTGATCTTCAGGCGAGCTTTGTTTATTAAACACAAATACTATACCAGTATATATGTCACTTCTTTGTGGTGGGGAAGGGTGCATGTGGCGGTCAGGGACAACCTCAGGCACCATTCCTCGGGGGCTGCCAACCTTCTTTTGGGCAGAAGTTATCTTCCCTCCCCCCTTTCCCCAAGACAAGACAGGGTTTCTCTGTAGTCCTGGCTATCCTGGAACTTGCTCTGTAGACCATGCTGGCTCAGAACTCAGAGATTCTCCTGCAAGAAAGAGGGTGTCCTATCAGACTGGAACTTGCCAAGCACATTCCCCCAACCAGCCACCAGCCGGCAAGCCCCAGGGATCCATCTGCCCCCACATCCTGGGCTGGGATCACAGTGCATAAACATCCCTAGCTGTTTCATATGGGCTCTGGGGACTAAACTCACCTTTTGTGCTGGCAAAGAAGACACTTCACTGAGCTGTCTTCCTCCCCACCCTCCCTCCCACCCCCCACCCCCACCCCCACTCCATGGTATTCCATTTCTAATGAAGATTCTTAGCTCAAACAGCTCAAAGCAAACAGTGGGTGCAGGAGGCTGGAGGGATCTGGGCAGGTTCTGTGGTCTTGGAGGACCGCACATGTGTGGGTGGTGGCTGGAGAGAACAGGTAGAGGCTTCAGCAAGGGAACCCATTGGAGAAAGTCTAACCCAAGCAAGGCCCCATTTCCCAAGTTGACAGTACAGCTATTTCCAGCCCAGCCAAGCTCACCTTGCACTCTCTGGGGAATGTAGCTGTCTGCTGCTCTGTGGAGTCCCAGGCAAACTGGGAACTTGGGCTGCTGGGGCACGGGGTGCTTATCCACAGCAGTGTCTGGTCTCCCCACAAACCCATGTGTTTTCTATTATTTTGCCCCACCCACAGAAAGTGCATCCCCTGCCCCAGTTCCCCAGCTAGATCCTCCGTGCAGCCCACACCAGTGTATCTTCACAGGAGCTGCCTGAGTTCTCCTCCAGGCTGTGCCTCCTTGCCTTTCTTTGCTGGCAGATGAAGTCATCTTAATTAAAGCGCTGATTGCACTCAGAGGAAATGGCAGGGAGCTGCAGTTCTGCTGGGGTGGGTGGGTGGCCAGCAGTGAGGGTGATGCAGGGAGGAGCTTCTCCTCCAGCCCAGGGCAGCACTGACCTGTTGTCTCACAGGGACAGTGATGATGCTGATGACAGTGACCCACATGGATTCCAGGCTGCTCATCTTTTCCTGTGTTGTGTCCTGGGTCCCCTCACTGGCTCCCACTCAATCTCCAGAGCTTTCCTGCAGGGTAGTTGTCATTCAGAGAGGAGGAGGCATTTCCCTGGAATGGCTACCGGATGTAAGTCAGCATTTGAACCCAGCACCTGGCCTAGCAAGTCGAGGCCTGTTGTGGACTATGATTTTAACTAGGCAAAGATGTGTTATATTTGTTTATGCTGCAGAACAATGCTTTAACTAGGTAAAGGTGTGTTTATGCTGCATTTGTTTAATGATGTAAGGACCTGTGTTTAATTGCATAAAGATGTGTAGCATCTGTTTCACGTTGTCTGTCTAAGATTGGTCTAATAAAGAGCTGAATGGCCAATAGCCAGGCAGAGAAAGGTTAGGCTGGGCTTGCAGGAAGAGAAATTTAATAGGAGGGGAAATCTAGGCTGGAGAGAAAAGAGAAGGGAAAAACAAGAGAAGGAGAGAATGAGGGACCCACCCTGGGGCCAGAAGCCAGGCAGACACCAGGCAGACACAGAGAAGCAGTGAAAGTAAGATATAAAGAAGAAAGGTAATAAGCCCTGAGGCAAATGGTAGAGAAAGAGAAATAGGTTAATTTAATTTAATGGAGCTAGCCAGAAATGTGCCTAAGCTAGGCCGAGCACTCATAACTAAGTCTCTCTGTCATGACTTAGGAGCTGGTTGGCGACCCAAAAGAAAAAGCCTGGTACAGATGCCACCACCACACATGCCGTGACTCTTCAGAGTAAGGTCCAGGGGCCTTCCAGGTGACAACCGGGATCAGATTCTGCATTCTGCTTGCACACTCATGCATGCTTGTGGAAGTGTCTTCTACGATTGCTCTCCACCATCTCTTTGGAGGCAGGGTCTCTCACTGAACCTAGAGCTCACTGATTGGCTGGGTTGCCTGGCCAGCAAACCCCGGGGGTCTGCCTGTTTCCCCATTGCCCAGCCCCTCACGCCTCACACAGACCCACGTTCAACATGCTTAGCTCTCGCGTGGCAGGCCTTTCACCATCTATGCTGTCTCCCTCGCCCAAGGTCTTAAGCTCTAGAGAAATGTCAGTGTTGTGCCTGAGTCCTAGGACCCCCGAGAAGCCCACCACGGAGCCACACTTCCAAATGCAAAAGCAAGGTTTCATTTATTAAGTACGGGCTAGCACAGGCCCTCTGCCTTCCAGTTTGACACAGCAGATGGAGGGAGAAGGACCCTGTCTATTTTCGTAAGAGGTTTATAAAGACAAAAACCACAAAGCCGTCACAAGGTTACGGTCTTAAAATACAAAATTACTTATTCTATATCACAATTGGCTAAAGGTGAGATAAGGCTCAGCTGTTAGTTTCTTTTTTTTTCCAGCTTTAGTTTTCACTTTTTTTTTAAATTTATTTATTTATTGAAGATTTCTGTCTCTTCCCCCGCCACTGCCTCCCCTTTCCCTCCCCCTCCCCCAAGCAAGTCCCCCTCCCTCGTCAGCCCAAAGAGCAATCAGGGTTCCCTGCCCTGTGGGAAGTCCAAGGACCACCCACCTCCATCCAGGTCTAGTAAGGTGAGCATCCAAACTGCCTAGGCTCCCACAAAGCCAATACATGCAGTAGGATCAAAAACCCATTGCCATTGTTCTTGAGGTCTCAGTAGTCCTCATTGTCCGCTATGTTCAGCGAGACCGGTTTTAACCCAGGCTTTTTCAGACCCAGGCCAGCTGGCCTTGGTGAGTTCCTGATAGAACATCCCCATTGTCTCAGTGTGTGGGTGTATCCCTCGCAGTCCTGAGTTCCTTGCTCGTGCTCTCTCTCCTTCTGCTCCTGATTTGGACCTTGAGATTTCTGTCTGGTGCTCCAATGTGGGTCTCTGTCTCTGTCTCCTTTCATCGCCTGATGAAGGTTAATATTCAGGAGGATGCCTATATGTTTTTCTTTGGGTTCACCTTCTTATTTAGCTTCTCTAGGATCACGAATTATAGGCTCAATGTCCTTTATTTATGGCTAGAAATCAAATATGAGTGAGTACATCCCATGTTCCTCTTTTTGGGTCTGGCTTACCTCACTTAGGATAGTGTTTTCTATTTCCATCCATTTGTATGCAAAATTAAAGAAGTCATTGTTTTTTTACTGCTGAGTAGTACTCTAATATGTATATATTCCATACTTTCCAGCTGTTAGTTTCTGATAGGCTATTGGTATCTAATAGCAACAGACCCCTGGTTACATCCTCCACACATCTGCTGACCCTGCGCTTACCACAGGGGCTGCTTGAAATATTGCCCAGCTGATATCACTCAGCTGAGAGCGGAAGTTGGGTGGAGAAATGGGCTGCAGTCAGCAACTTTATGTAACTTAGGTTTCTCTATTAGCTAATACTTTCCCTTAAAGAGGGGTCCTAAGGCTTTCAGCTTATCCTGGGGGCTGGGGTGTAGTTCAAGGTCCCGAAAGGGCCCAGCACAGAAATGGAATCTTTTCCAGCCTTTCAGTCAGTCCTAGAAACTCAGAGCCAAAGGCAGTCACGGACTCAGATTGCTCAGGACACATGCTTCCAAGGAATGCTTGTCATGGATTCTAGAACACCCTCAAGGGCCTGCAGGTTGAGGGTTTGGTTCCTAGCTTGGCATTGCAGCAAGACGTAGGGCACTGCGGGAGGTTTTAGGTTTCTGGAGATATGCCCTTAAAGGGGATTCTGGGATTCCCCCCTCTTTTTCTGTCTATCTCCTCACTTCTCTGTCTCTCCCTCTTTCCCTCCCCCCTCCTTTTGTATGGTCTCAGTACATAGACCCCAAAACAAAAAGGCTATTTGGACATGATCTAAAACCTCCAACATTATGAGTCCGAGGAGGTCTCTTTATGATGTTTGTTTGTTTGTTTTTACCACTCGTGGTTTTTGCTCCACAACATATTTCTTAATAGGTTCCTCTGTTGCCTCTGTGCTGCTGGGGCAGAGAATCCATTCCCTGCAGCAGAAAATCGCTACTGTGTACTCCCCAGTGCACCACGCAGGGTCTCCTGGGGTTGTGTATTTCATTATCCATGATGATTTAATCGCCAGGTTACGGTGGCTGTCTTCCAGGTTTCTGGATGGGAAAGCTGCAGTCTCCCCTATAACAAAACACAACAGACTGGAGGGCTTAAACACTAGAAATATCTCATAATTCTGAAGACTAGAAGTTCAAGATCCAGGTATGGTTGAGGTCTATTGTGGGCTCAGTCTGTGGGCTACAGACGGCCGCCTTCTTACTGTGTCCCCACGTGGCTGAGAGAGAGAGAAAGAGAGAGCCACTTTCTGGTGTCTTCTCTTACAAGGAGTCACTAATTCCAACTTGCAGCTCTGCCAATGTGGCTTCACTGAAACACACTCACTTGGGAAAGTTTCCATCTCCAGATGCCATCTCGGTGGGGTTGGGCATCTCCAAAAGTGCCAGAGGGCTACATACTTTTGTTAATCATTGTTGTATTACTCTGGCTGGGTTTGGCTATAGAAGCCAAACTGAGTCTCTTTGGTGCCACCCTTTTCTATATTCTCATATTAGACGGGGTTCCCCAGAGGCACAGAACCAATAGAATGTGTGTATCATAAAAGCACATTTATTAAACTTAGTTTACCAGAGGTGTCTAACCTCTTGACATTGTGACCTGACATGGATATCTACAAAATTCATACTCTAGAACACATAATTGCAATGCAGAAAATACCTTGTCATGTTGTAAGTTGATGATGTAAGTCACAAAACAATCCCACATCAGTTCAGAATTATGAAGAATAAGAGGGTTATTTATTTAAGAGGAAAATTTACAGATCACTGTCCTAGACAACAGTCCTCTGTGTGAACAGAAACAGAGTCTAGCAGCCAGAACTGAGAGCCAGAAGCAAGAAAGTGGGCACACACTTACTGTTGCTTTTACAGTATAAGAGACCATGCTCAAGTGAGCTGATATCTTAAAGGTTATTGGCTGAAGGAGCAGAATGTTCTCCTACAACAGTAAGTTTGCAATTTGATATTGGGCTGAATCATTGCGCTGGAGAGGCGAGCACCTTCTGGTTGCTCAGTGCATGAAACTGGGTACTCCAGCTGTTTCAATCTAGCACTGAAGGTGTTAGAAGATCCCAGGAGAGTTTCTGGTCCTCAGCCACATTGGAATGCCAAAGAAGCGAGAGGTTGATGTCAGTGAAGGGTGTTGGTGGCAGCATCAACACAAACAGATGCACTTACCAGCAAAACATGAAGACAATCAGGCAAACATGTCATAGCCCCACATTGGGGCAACATCTATTAGGGTCCGCCTTGATGGGTTTGAACGTTCTAGGCTGGGGCATGTGGGTTATAAATGTTTAGAAATGTTAGGACGAATGAACAGAGATACGAAAGAGATAGAGATGCAGGATAGCACTGGGAGGGCAATCCAGTGAATACTGAATGCACCATTTTTATTTCTTATGCTCTTTAAATACCCCAATCCAAAAAGGGGGGGGGAAGCAGGACTTTTTTTTAAAATCATGATACAAGTAACAAAGTGATTGCCATTGTAATACCCCAAACCCCAAGTAAACACACCCCAAGTCAAGATAGCTTTGTTAGTAGCCACACCTTACGTGAAATCTCCTGCCAATAACCTTGAAGGAGCAAGAACAGGCTCAAACTCTCTGACCTTCCAAGTGGAATGGATCCATTTCTGTGCACTCCCACACAAACACCAATCTCCCTCCTCAGAAGTCACTGTCTCTGAGCCACTTGTGGGAAGACAAGCTCACGCTGGGAGAGAGTCATCTCCTCTCATTTAATCCTTCCCAGAATGCCCTCACAGACCAACACAGAGCGGCATCTCTTAGTTGATTCCAGAACCAAGCAGGTAGGCGACCAAGACTGACTATCATAGCCCCATCGTTGTTTTAGTCCCTTATGATCTCAGAGACTATTAGATGCTGTAAGTTCACATTGTGCCTTCCTGGCCTGGGGACTGGCAACTGTTTCTCACGAAACCTTGATTGCTTTTGGAACTGATGCTTATAAACCAAGTTCTAGTCTTGTTGACATTGAGCCTGGGGCTAGGCAGCGTTTGGCTTGGCCACTCTTTTGTGTGGGGCTGGGAGTGGAACATGGGGACTCATGCTGCTAAGCCAGCTCTCTGCTTCTGAGCTACATTGAGCCCAGCTCTGGACAGCATCTGCAAAGGACAGACTTCTCTGGCAGCTCAGGGACCTTGGGGGATCTTTGGGTCTCTCATCTGTGAGATGTAAACCGTGGGTTTCCAGCAGGTCTTTGTGACATTTTATTTTTAGCTGTGGTGAAATCTGCTCATAGAAGCCTGGGGGATAAAACAGACACGACAGGGGAGGTGTTTGAGGAATTAATTTGTTGGCTGCTGGGGACAGTTTCGCAGGAATAAGCAGGGATGTGCCCCACACCCCAGCCCTGGGATGCACAGCCAAGCCTTCAGTTGCAAGTTGCAGGGTTTAGTAACTTGAGTGCTTCTTCTGATGAGCTGTTTTGTTTGTTTTGTTCTTGTCTTTCACAGGGGAATTGTTCGAGGAGAGGAAGTCTGTGAACGGTAAAATGCTTGCTGCACAGCATGAGGATCTGAGTTCAAATCCCAGCTTTTCTCGCTTGTGAAGCAGGCACAGTGATGCTGCATCTCAGGGTGATCATGAAGGTTAACGAGACAGCTGGGCACAGTGGTGCACATCTGGGATCCCAGCTTCCTGTGCCACTAAGGAAGGATTTAAATTCCAGGCTTACCCAGGCAATTTAGAAAGATTCTGTCTTAAAGTGAAAAGGGTCTGGGAAGGCTTCACTAGCGTGGTTAAGGCCTTGGTTCCAAAGCTCAACACACACACACACACACACACACCCCACACATACACATATCGAACACACAATACACATATATACCACAAACACATGCTTGTGCTGCACACACACATACTGTACATACCACATGCACACAGGCACACCACACAGACACACACATGGACACACACACACAAGCACACACACACCACACACATGCACACACACCACATGCATGAACATGTACACACACACCACAAGCACATGCGCACACACACACCATATGCATGCACACACGGGCACATACGAGTGTGTACTTACTGCTTCTCTCTGCTCTTGACTGTGGATGTGAGGTGACTGATGCTCTTGCCTTTCCCACAGTGAGTGATGGACGGTGAGCTGAAATTGGAAGCTGAAAAAGCTCCTTTATCCCCCAAATTTCTTTTTGTTGAGGTATTTTATCACAGTAATAGACACAAAGCTAGAGCCCAGGCCAACTGGCTTGTGAGCTTCTAGAGAATCTTCTGTCTCCATCTTCCAGCTCACATAGGAGCAAAGGAAAGGTCACACCCAGCTTTATGTGGGCTCTGGTATAAGATTCAAGCTCATATTCTTATCCTTACAAGACAAGCACTGTCCCACTGGGCCATTGCCTTGGTCTCTCCTCTTTTTGAATATAAATTCTTTAGAGCTATCATCTCCTGCTCTGGACAGCTTTACACATATTTCATGAATTCTATTATGTTTTCATGTTCTTTTTTTCTTGTGATTTATTACTGGACTCGTTAATTATTTAGGAATATATCATTTACTTTCACACATTTGCAAATGTCTTCCTGTTGTTGATTTTAGTTTCATTCTATTATGGTCAAAGGAAATGTTTTGAATAATTTAGGTCCTTTAAGGATGGTAGGGTGCTTTCTCTGCTAACTTAATGATCTGCTCTGGAGAATTCTGTCTATTGCATTGGGCCCATGGGATGGATTGCTATAGAGGCTTGGCTTCTTCAGTGGCAGGCACAGCCACCTTGCAAGGAGGAAGGTCCAACATTCTGACACCTTGATTTGACAGCACATGGCATCCATTTCCAGCCCTCCTGGGATGCACACAGGTTGGACACATTTTCTGTGTCCTTGTTTATTTGTCTCCAGTGTGTCTGTTATTACCAACAGGGTGGGAACTTACTTACAAACAGGGCTTCACTCCATCTGTCCTGATGCTGTCACTGTGAACATAGTTTTATTCTAGTGAATTAAAATCATAGAGCAGGGTTGTGGTTGTCTTAGTCCTTTTCTTCTTGCTGTGACAAATACCCCGACAGATGCAACTTTAAAAGAGAAAAGGTTTATAGCCAACCAGAGTTCAAGGTCACAGCCACAGCAGCAGGAGCTTGAGGGAGCTGATCACGTGGCATCCACAGTCAAGATGCAGAGAGAGGAGTGCGGGTGCTTGGTTTCACTGCTGTTTTATGTCATCCTTCAGGCCCCAGCCCAGGGAATGGTGCCACCCACAGTGGGAGAGTCTTCACACCTCAGTCACACCCACAGTGGG
>JABTXL010000483.1:205249-229540 GCA_025134845.1 Neodon shergylaensis | reverse complement strand
CACCACCATTGTCATCATCACTATCATCACCACCATCATCATCACCATCACTATCATCATCATCTTCATCACCATCATTATCATTATCACCATCATCATGACCATCATAATCATCACCACCATCATCACCATCATCATGGCAATCATAATCACCACTACCATTATCATCATCATCACCATCATAATCACCATTATCACAATCATCACCACCACCATCATTACAGCACTCAGTGACTGGGTAGCTCCAGCATGCAGTGATTTGGGCTCCATTGAAGGGGACCCTGGTTCAGCCTTACTTTTATAATTAATCATGAAGCCTAGCAAGGCGGTGTACGATTGGTCAAAGTTGTAAACTATCACTTTTTCTGGACCATCTGGTAGAAAGGACAAAACACCGTAGCCAGTTCTCACCTGGCCATTAGTTTAGGTTCTTTTTAAGTCCTGAGTGAGATTTCAGTTTGACTAGATGAGAGACCAGGATGTCATAGCTCCATCCGCCTATGAATGACCATTACCTCTACCTTGAAGTGCTCACATGTTACGTCCTGTTCTTGTGACTGCCTGTGTGTGCCTCTCTTCTCCCAAGTGCTGTTTGCCACACCAGACACAGCCAATTTCCTCTTCTGGAAAGCCAGGACCTGCTGCTTTGTGTTGGATTTGAGCTGTCACCACCTCCTGGAAGTCTCTCTGAACTCATCTGTCCCAAGCATACATTGAACACCCTACCATCTCACCCGTTGTTCTTAGGGGTCCTCATTTTCAGCTCAAGGTTTTTTGTTGTTGTTGTTGTTGATTTTTTGTTTTTTTGTTTTTTGATTTTTTTGAGACAGGGTTTCTCCGTAGCTTTTGGTTCCTGTCCTGGAACTAGCTCTTGTAGACCAGGCTGGCCTCGAACTCAGAGAGATCCGCCTGTCTCTGCCTCCCGAGTGCTGGGATTAAAGGCATGCGCCACCACCGCCCGGCCAGCTCAAGGTTTTGACAGCCGTACTATTGTCTTTGTAAGCATGTCTCCAGTGTCTACCCCAGAGAGACTAAGAAGCGACTTTTCAATTGCTTTCTAGATGAAGCGTGAGTGAGTTGTCTACTGAAATGTCACAGTATACAGGCAATTGAGTCTAGGAGAAGAGATAGCATTGGCCAGCTCCATCTAGGATGAATGAGATCCTTCCAGGATGGTGGAGAATCCAGGACACCTTGGGGATGCTCGTGTCAGACAATAGGTCAGGGAAACCACGCAGCAGGAAAAACGAGAAGAAAAAATGAAGGAAAAACGGACCACCCGGGTCTTTGCTTTATGTTTGCCCCAAATTAGTCATAGGCATTGGAGGATGGTGCGATTCTAAGAAGCCAAAATTCATGTCATTTGCTATCATCCTTGATCCTAAGTGCTTTGATGTCTAGAGTCCAAATCAAAATCCCAAAGGTATGGTGGAGAGCATCTGTGTTCTCAAGCACTGGCAAGGCAGAGACAGTGGGATCCCTGGAGCATTCTGATCACCCAGTCTAGCCAATTCCTGGTCAATGAGAGACTCTTCTCAACAACAAACAAACAAACATGGTGAATAATTGACACCTGAGCTTGTTTTCTAAACTCCAACACACAGACACACACACAGACACACAGACACACAGACACACAAGCACACACACACAGACACACAGACACACACACAAACACACAGACATAAACACACAGACACACACAAACACACAGACACACACAAACACACAGACACACACAAGCACACAGACACACACACAGACACACACACAAACACAGAGACACACAGACAAACACACAAGCACACAGACACACAGACACACACACAAACACACAGACACACACACAGACACACATACACACAAGCACACAGACACACACACACGCGCGACAATACCCTCCACCAATTGTTTCCCAAGCCTGCCCTAGACCCTCCAGTTCCCCAAGCATGTGGTCCACTTAAGTAGCCATAGCGACAGTTCCCCCAGGTGTTGCTAGTTCATGACCACGTGACTTGACGTAAGCTCATCTGAAGTCCTGTCTCTCCATGCTTTCACCCGACTGTGAATAAGAGAGCACGGCATACTTTATGCCTATCACTCCAAGTTGAGTCTGGTCGTCTGTTTCAGTAAGATGACGAGTACATGCTGTCACAACAAACCAAGCCTGGAAACATGTGGCTTGTGTGATGATTGTGCAGGCATGCGAGCAGCCAAGATTTGTGTTTGGATGGGCTCAGTGAAAACACTGGAAAGGCAGCGGTGAGCAGAAGTCTTGTTGGAGACTCTGCATAGAGGATAGACCTGTAAGAAAGACCAGAAGGAAGATGCGGTCATTTGAATGAAATGTCCCTCATATTCTTAGGCATTCGACTATTTGGTCTCTAGGTTGTGTTTCAGAGGCGTGGCTTGCTGGAGGAAATACGTCACTGGGGGCGGGCCTTTGAGGTTTCAAGCGCCTTTCTCGGTGCAGTGCAGGCTCTTGTTTGTGGTACTCTCAGCTCCTTCTTCAGCCATTGGCTATCTGCTATCTCTGCATCACCATCATAGACCATTATCTCTCTGGAACCATAAGCCAAATAAGCCCTTTCTCTTAATAACTACCTTGATCATGATGTCTTATCACAGCAATAGAAAAGCAACGAAGACAGCATTGGGCAGGGGAGAAGCCAACTACAACGTGTTTACTGTGAAGCCTCAGCCACACCTAAGGTGACCTCTGGAGCCAGGATGGTCAGAGAATTGAGTCTTTATGTCCATGCACTGGTCAGTCACTGGCTTCAGGTACTACCCTGCACAGAAGGGGGCCTTTATGAGGCCATTTCTTGCCTGAAGGACAGGCCTAGTGAGGGATACATCCTCTGCCACCAGGAGGTGAGGGTGTGTCTTTGGCAGAGAGTATCTGCCCTATGGAAGACCAAAGTCCAGATGCTCCAGTGAAGGCACCAGCGGGGGAGGAGGCTTCCCCAAGCCCTGGTACAGCGAGAAGACTCAGTGGGTGGTGGCAAGCTAAGAGTATTTAATACTCCTTAACAACGGCTTCTCCTCTTTTTCCTTCCATGTCTCAAAGGGGATTACCTCATCTGCAGAGTAAAACAGGACCAGTGTTAGAAGGGCATTCTGGGAAATGTGCTGAGAGCTGATTCTCTTGTAATGCTGCAGAGATTAGAGAAGGGGTAGGATGTCACCGATCAAAAACAGACACCCAACAGTTGGGGGTTCTCCATAAACATTTCAAGACATTAATGGCCAAAAAATTTAGAAAACTCATATGCTAGGGTTCGAATATGCCCTCCCAAAGTTCACATGACAGAGTCAGCCCATAGCTCTTAAGTTAATGGCATTTGGAAGTGGAGCCTTTGGCATGTAGCTAGGATTAGACGAGGTCATGACTGTGGGGACCTCAGGTTGGCATTATGAGAACAGACCTCAGTTGTCATGTTTGCTCTGCATCCCCAAGTGAAGTCTCATGTCATGTTCCGAGGTGGCTCCCACTGTGTTTTATCTTCATAATGCAAGATGAATAACCTTCTACATTTTATAAATTACCCCGCATGTAGCACTCACCTCTGGCAACAGCAAACCAACTAAGATTGGTGCTAACCTTAGAACCACTCACAGAATGAGAAACGTGAATGAACTCTGAATAACAGTTAACCAGGACTCTTGGAGCAAGTGCCAGCATACAGCCATAAAGTCAGGTTGTATCTTAAAAGGCAGGATAGACCCGATACAGGCCCAGCTCCACCCAAGTGTATGAGTGTGTGACAGATGATGCAACACACTACATTTAGACATGATGCTGAGACCGTGATGATAGGCATAAGAGCAGATCTCAGAATCCCAGATCACTTTGTAGTATCTAGTCTGCATGCAGGTGAGCCAAGGCAGGGAAAGAAATGAAGAGACATGCCAAGTCTATAGAATGAGGGCGGGGGCAACACCTTTGCATGCTGGAGGTGGCCTCTCAGAGTGAGTGTGGGTGAGGGTGAGGCAGAGAGCAGAGGCTAAACCTAGGTGAGTACCCTTTCAGTGCAAGGCCCTCCAAGCCAGCCTGTCTCTGAATGGACCTTGCCGGAAGTGGACGCACTCGCCTGTCTTCTGTGTGGATTTCAGAGCGGGAGCTTCAGGGAGTCACACAGCTACCTTGCCTTTCTGTTTTCTGTTAGTGACCTAGCAGGGGATGGGGTGGGGGGGGGCAGGAAGGAGCGCATTCCTGGGCTCCTGGGTGGTTCAGACTCACGGAGTTTAAGCTTCCAAGTTATGGTCTGAGGCGGAAGTTCAGATTCCATTTCATCTGTCCGTATCCTCTGTACTGCAGATCTCCGCTCTGTCCCACTTAGGCTGGGTGGCTGGGTGGCATCTATGGGCTGTACACATGTCTTTCTGTCATCACCTCCGGTCATCACAGCGGTCAAGTCACCCACAAAGCAGGGTCTATGTGTTCGACACCAAGGAGATAGCTGTCAACAAACAGGCAAACCTCTGCCCTTGTGGAGTGGGGGGGGGGAGGCACCCTAACAAGCGGACCAAGGCAGTAGAATCTTAAGAGGATCTACTAATCCAGAGAGGGTGCAGGGAAGGGTACAGTAGAGGAGGCCACGGAGAGGACTGTGGGGAACAGTCGGGAAAGCAGCATCAGGAAATGGTATTCACATGGCACCAGGCCACCAGAGCAGGGGGGGGGGGCATTCTGAGGAACTGGGAAGGGATGGGGCACAGTGCTGAAGGGTTAGGTCTGGTGCCCATGACGATAGTGGCTTCAGGAAGGGGCGGGGATGCAAACCTGATAGACAGGGTTTGATTGATAGGAGAGAGATGAAAGGCTCTGAGCTCTGAGTTATTTTTGCCTATGTTTTCCCTGCTAAGCAGCCCACTAGTATTTAACTCTCTCTAGTCAAGGAGATGAACACCCCTGGATGTCCCCAGTGGCAGATGAGGAAACTGTCAGCTCTAAGAGTCAGCACGTGTTTAGACAGCTTGACCTGGGAACAACATAAGGAGAGAAGTTTCATGTCAAATGTTCCATCCGAGGGGTCGCTCCTGCTCCCCTGTATTGCCAGTGACCAAGGGTTAATATTCCCCTGACACTTTCAGGGTGATGAACCAAAACCCCACAGATCCCGAGGGCCGATTGTACAGAAACACTAACCGAGAGGCTTTTGCATCTCCATGTATTTATGGATGTATAACGATCTACCAGCTGTGTCTTGTTAGGCAGAGACACAAGGTGTGGACGTTTGCATACCTGGGTAGACAGTAGCTCTTGCTGGCTTGGTTATCCTGCAGAATCCTGGCTGTGACACCAGAGCTAATATTTTTATCAGATCCACGGAGAGAGATTAAGAGCTAGCAACCAGGAGGGACATATCCAAGGCCACCCTGAGTCAAGAGCTGACTCTGGACTGCAGTCCCTCTAAATGCTGCCATCTCTGAGTACTGTCACAGAGGGGAGGGTGTCACAGAGCTGCATCACTTCCTTTTAAGTGAAACTTCTCTTCACCTGCAGAGACTCCTGTGGTATTTGTGTGGACGTGGGTTGGTTTCTATACCTTAGAACTCCAGCCCCTCAGAGGGGAGGGAACTGCAGGAGCTCACCCCTGATTCTCCTTAACTTGAAATTTTGCCTAATTTTGGTCATTAGTCTGGGGGTACATTCTTAGACCTCTCAGTCCCCTGTGGGCAGTAAGGCTGTCTGTGGTGCGTGAAATGCCTTCCAGGTAGAAAACTCCAGAGAAAGAGGGTGCTCAGTTAGGCAGCTGACCCAGTTTCTCGGGGAGCGCAAGAGGATTTGCTGTGCTCCCAAACCCTGTGTTTCCATCGCCCCTTGCCAGGGAAATCCTACCTCTCCACCTCCACCATGGTGGTTTCTGTTGTCCTTGCCCTGAAGGGCACAGCCTATCTTGGGACCCTCCGTTGTCCCCCACTGTGCCCCGGAGCTCAGATCAGGCCTCTCCATATGCGGAGCAATAGACAGTGGTCCAGCACGCAGGCCTCCCTTCTGTCTGAGTTGGGGACTTTTTCAGGAGTCGCTTACCCTCCCGGGTCGCCATGGTCCTCCAGCTTTCCTCTCGGGATTCACATAGTTCATACATCCTAGGATGTAGTGATTGACTCGTGTTTTGACACGTCACTTCTCCAAGAGATTCAGGGAGGCCTGGGAAGGTGTCTTGGCTGGTTCAGTGTTGCTCTGAAAGCATGAGGGCCTGGGTTTAGATCCCCACGTGCTGGACGGTTTTATGTCAATTTGACAGAAGCGAAAGTCATCCGAGTGGAGGGAACCTCTTGTGAGAAGCTGAGAAAAATGCCTTCATAAGAGCTGGCTGTAGGCAAGACTGTAGGGCATTTTCCTTAATTAGTGATTGATGGGGGAGGGTCCAGCCCATTATGAATGGGGCATCCCCGGGTTGGTGGTCCTGAGTTCTATGAAGAAGCAGGTTGAACAAGTCACGGAGAGCAAGCCAGTAAGCAGCACCCCTCCATGGCCTTTGCTTCCGCTCCGGCCTCCAGGTTCCTGCCCTCTTTGAGTTCCTGTGTTCACTGCTTTTCATGATGAACCATAATGTGGAGGCAGAAGCCAAATATCCCCTTTCTCCCCAACTTGCTTTTGGTCATGGTGTTTCATCCCAGCAATCATAACCCGAACTATGGCCTCCCAGAACCTTCATAAGGTTTCACAACCTTGTAGTCTCAGCCATGGCAAGAGCAGTGGCAGACACAGGGGCATCTTTGAAGCTCATTGGTCAGCTGGCCTTACCTGCTTAGTAAAGTTCCAGGCAAACAAGGGACCTTGTCTCAAGCAAAAAAGGTGGAAGATGCCTGAGAAATGACATCTGAGGTCATCCTCTGAGTTTTTTATGCTGGTGCACACAAGTGCACACACACACACACATACTCACATATACACATTACCCCACACATGCACAGACATGCATGCACATATACCCACTCACACTACACCCTCCCACAAAGGAAAGAGGTGCAGAGATTGGGTCGAATCTGGCATGGCTGAGCACCAAGACTCTCCATTCTCATCCATAGACTAGCTGGTTCACGGGACCATCTCCACAGGCTTCAGTGGGAACCAAGAGGAACAATGTCTGGTGATTATAAAAGCCTGATGAATTTGAACTGCCAGCACCATGGTCATTATCAGAGTTTCTTCTCTTCCAAACTGTGGTTCTAAAAACCAGGGTTTACTCCATATTTCCACCTTGGACAGTCTCAAATGTGGTCATGTCGTTCTATTCAAACAGAGCCTAAGGGACAAAGCAAGGCTGTTGAGGGCCTCGGGGGCTGGCCGAACCCCACTCAACCCTGTGCAGCCTCTCAGTTGCCTTTGAGTAGATTGTAAACATCTCAGTTTTTCCAGGGTCCTGCAAGGATCAAGTTTCTAAAACCCAGCCTCTCCCAGCCTCCCAGGGACAGACCTGTCTGTGGGGCCTGAGGAAATACTGCCCAGACAGAAGCTGCCCTCTCAGGGTCATGTTGCCTGAGCAACATGTCTGTGGGACCAGCGCTTGCACAGAGACAGAGATGCTGCAGTGGCAGGGGCGCTCACACAGCAAGCTAGGGTCCTGCCACTCAGTGCCATGAGCTTTGATTGATAACAACTGTAAGTCTGAGAATGACCTTTGCCACTGGGGAACAGATCTGAGCTTGGGGATGGGAGGCAAGATGTGGGAAGAGTTAACAAGGAACAGGGAGGGATTCTGAGCCAGTGTTTCCCCGTCTTTCCCTTGTTGACGTGAAGCTGCCTGTGCAAAGCAACCAGGAATGAAAGGAAGCCTCAGCTTTCTAACATGAGACCATTAACTGGGAAGGTCACGGCCTTTCCCCATGCTAACCTGCTTCGCAAGTGTCTCACTTGCATGCAAATGGGAGAAGGCCTTAAACTGCATCACGTGTGTCTCTTGTGTGTTATGTTCATCTGTGTGCATGTGTAGCATATGTGGGCCATGTGCACATGAGTATTTCTGAATGTTGTTTGTGCTTGAGTGTGTACTGCACATGTGAGGTATGTTGTATAATCTTTCTTTGTACATATGCATATGTGTATTTGTGTGTTTATGTGTGTGTGCATGCCATGTATATGTGTGCTGTATATAAATGTGTGGAGCATTTCTAATATATGTGATGTGTATGTGCCTGTTTTCGATGTTATGTGTATTTGTATATGTGATTATAAGGTGTGTGTTTGTGTGTTTTGTGTGTGGTTGTCATGTGTGTATATGTGTGGATATTGTGGTCAGAATGTGGTATGAGTAGTATGACTTGTATGTGATGCATACACAGTATGCATTGTGGTATATGTTCATGTGTGTGTCTATGTGTTGTATGTGTGTGCCAAGTGTATGTATGTATGTGTTATGGGTGTCATACGTTTATGGGTAGTGTGTGCCTGGTGTGTGTCATGTATTCATATGTATGTCTATGTGCTTGTGTATGTATATGCTATGTATGTGTGTCTGATCTATAGTATACCTGCTTGTATGTATACCTGTGAAGTGTGAGGTATGTATGCATGCATGTTTTGTATGTAGTCATATATGGGTACCAGTGTGTATGTTTTCATATCATGGTCTGTATTAATCATGTGTTTGTGTTTAACACATGTACATATAGCGTACATGAGCAGTGTATGTCCATGTGTGTGCCTACATGTTGTATGTATGCATGTGGTATATGTCTGATATATAGTGTCTCTTATGTATGCATATAAATGCTTGTTTATGTGATATGTGTAATTTGTGAGTTGTATATGAATGTTTTTTGTGTGTAGTGGGCATATGCATGAAAATTGTAGTGTGTGTTTAATAGTGTATGTGTAGTGTGTTTGTATTTAACATATGCATTATGTGTGTATAGCATATGATCATGTAAGTGTCTATGAGTCTATGTGTGTGATATGTTTGGTGTAGAGTGTGTCTGATGTGTAGTATATATACCTGTTTTGTGTGGTGTATGTTTTCATGTGTGTTATGTAAAGTATGTACACAGGCATGCTTTATATGATGGAGATTTGTGTACATGTGTGCATGTTGTGATATGTGTTGTGTGTGGTTGTGCATCGTGTATATGTGCATGGTGTGTGTGTGGCGTATGGGTGCATGAGCATGCGAGCACATGTGTGAGGTAGGCCCAGCACCCCCAGCCCTGCCTGCATGGAAGCCAAGTGCTCTCTCTCTTTGCCTCCTCCCAAGCCACGTTCTATTAGCCAAGGTGATGCTCCGCCAGGCGGGCGCTCTGGCTTGGAGCATTATTAAATACACAGATCGTCCCTGGCCTATTCTTAGTTCTGGCAGATTCTAGGGGAAGAAAATGAATTCTGCCCCAGCTCAGGAACAGCAAGTTCACTCCAAGCAGTCACCACAGGGAGATACGAATGTCATCAAGCCTTATAAAAGAGCCAAGAGCTCCACGCAGCGCTCCTTTCTTCCATTCACTGGTCTGATCGCGAGGAAAAAAATGAAAATCACCTAGTGTAGCATGAGCGTCCTGACCTTGGCGCAGGGAGGCCCAGATTTCAATCTCACCTCCGCGGCTTCTAGTTGTTGGTTCTGGGACTGCTCTTAATCTACCCAAGCCCCTCAGTCTTGCTTTCTTATCTGTGACCAGGGTAAAGACATCTCCTCTTAAAGGTAATGGGAGAGGACGGGATGACACTGAGAAGTATTCTTGTCTGCCAGACATGCAGAAGGTGTTCAGAAAAGATCCGTCCCCAATGTCTGGGCATCATGACTTGTCTCCCGGTACTGTCTATCTTTGTTGTTAACGCTGGGCAAAGGAGGCAGAGAAGAGAATGTGTGGCTCGCTGCGCCTTTTCCCTGATCACAGGCTGCCTTGCCTGCAGGGCTGGTGACTTGAGGCACTAACAGGTTTGAGACAGTTTCCCCGGCGGAGTTGAGCAAGGACCCAGAGGTCACCCTCCAGGTTAGATGAGCAATATTAGTTGCTGGGAAAGGAGTCTCTCTACCCAGTCCCGCTGCCTGCAGGTCCTGCAGTGAGCTCCACAGATGCAGCTTCCATGAGCAGCACCCACGCTGTGGCAGGCTTTTGATAGTACGGCTGCCTTTGAGCTATTCAAGCTCTATAAACACCCCTGTAAACAACCCTGGTAAACTCGCTCATTCACCAAGATGCACAGGGGTGCAATCACCGCTTTGGTCAGCAGTCGACCTACCACCTGGGCTGAAGGAATATCTGCTAACATCTCAGCCTCTTCACACAGCAGCTTCCACCTCTGGAAACATGAGAAAAAGACATAAGGTACCCATCTTGATAGTTGCCAACTAGGTTGAAAAACCAGACAGAAAACACATGTGGAGCAGAAAACACATAGCCTGAATCGTTGTCCATATTGTAAGCAATGCATCCACAGTCCACAAATAGAATATGTAAGCTATGGGTCTATCTCTTCCCCAGATGGCATGACTTTTCTGAGACTTGAATACACTGATATCAGGAACAACATTGCAGATATGAGAATAGAAGCTTCTGGAAAGAGGGGACCATGGGAAGTAAACAGAATAAAGACCAGGAGCCCCCTAGGAACTTGACTTCCAATGGCTTCTAGAACCTTCCTGTAAGTATAGGGGACTGCTGCAGATAGCAGACTAGTCACACTGAATGAGGCAATAAGGAGTCCGTGTAGAACCTGGTGTCGCAGACCCTGCCCTCACCACTGGCCTCTTTGAGAGTCTTCTAAAAGTGTCATTTGGGACCTTCTGGCACTTATTCCCATGGCACTATCCTTCGTACTCTGGCCCATGTTCACTTTGCTGATGCGTATGTATTTCAACCAAATAGCATCTTGCAGAAGCCATATGGCTGCCCTGTGAGTCATGGCAGCTCTGCAGATTCAATCCAACATCACTTTCTCTTGAGGTTTTACTTAGCAGTGCATTCCCGACCCTGGCCCAGTGACAGCCAGTGATTTATGTGTGGATGCAAAGGTTTTGCCCAGAGCATGCACCGGGGGTGGGGTGGGAAATTAATACAACCAATGCACGTCCTGGGCTTTGGGTTTGAAGATGGAGGAGCTGAGTCTAAGTTGGCAGTGAATCACAATGTTTTCTTTCTCTCTTAATCAGACTAAATGACGCACAGCCTCAACAGAGAGCCCTCCGTGCTCAAGGAAGCCTCTCGCTTTATGGAGCATTGGGAAATAGTAGTAACTCAGGGCATAGCATTTTCTTCCCCCTTTCTTCCTAAGATCTCTGCCCTCCCCCCCTTAAATTTTTGTCCCCGTGTCTCTCTTTCTTGAGGCAGCGCTTCACATAGATGCCTTACAAATGTCTGTGGTAGGCATTATGTATTCACAGAATGTGAACTCAGAATCCTCTCACTGAGAAGAGAAATTACATAGCTGAGAAAAAGACACAATAGTAAGCTTTGCTCATGTGAGATGGTGATGGTCTTTCTAAGCAGCAGGCGCCTTCTCCACCACCGCGAGGCAGTCTCCCCAGGAGAGGGGTTCCTTAGCCTTGACCCATGGGAATGCAGCTGGAAAGACCTGGTTTGGCAGAGAAGTCAAAGCAAAGATGAGCGCATATACTCACTGCATGGCCCTGTGCTGGATTCCAGCAAGTTAGAAGAGTTAAGTGAGTTGGGTCTAGCTCCTGCCTCAGGGATGCCAGAGTCTGGACAGGACAGTGCCATTCCGAAGCAGCAGGCAGAATGAATCACCAGATCCTTCCCATACTGGAGTGTTGGCTTTGGTTTGTTGTTGGACAGCTCCTTCTGACCTCTGGACTCCAAGTCTTCATCAGCAAGGGAACAGAGCAGAATCTTTGCCTTCGGTTTTCAGGCACCGTTAAGTGGAGGTTGTTGCCTATGATGCTGACTGGTAACTGTGCTGACATTAGGATGGGGTTCTTGGACTTAAAGCCTCTGGGAATTGTCTTGGATGTCCCTCTCTACTCTTTACCCCATAGAAAATTGCCTCCCTTAGCAGCCAGTGACTGAATTAGGGGCTTTAGGAGAGGCTGTGGCCTGTACTGTTCATCACACAATGGAAGCAGGTCCAGACTTGATTCTATCTGGACATAGAGGCCCAGGGTTCATCGGCTGTGAGATATGGGGCATCATCCTATTCTGGGTTCTATTGCTGTGGTAAAACATCATGACAGAAAGGGATTTGGGGAGGACAGGGTCTATGTCCGTCTATGGTTGAAGCCCATTACTCGGGGACGTCAGGCAGGAACTCAAGGCAGGACATCAGAGGCAGGAACTGAAGTAGAAGCCATGAAGAAACACTGCTTACTGGATTGCTCCTCATGGTTTGCTTGGTTTGCTTTCTTATACCACCCAGGGCCACCTGCCGGGGATGGCACTGCCCACAGAGGGCTGGGCCCTCCCATATCAGTCATTAATCAAGAAACTGTCCCACAGACTTGCCTGCTGGCCAATCTGATGGAGACAGTTTTGCAATTGATGTTCCCTCTTTCCAGATGACCCTAGCTTATGTAAAGTGAAAAAACCGACCAGCATAGAGCTGGATAATGGCAGCTAGCTCAGGAATCCGTGATGCATCTGTCTGACTCTATTTCTTAACTCCCACCCCCAGAATTCAGAGTTTCAATATCAGATGGAGAACCATGTCTCTTTACGGCATTCCTCTATAGTCTCACACACTGCCTCATCCTAAGACCTCACGCCCATGTCTTAGCCCCCCTTCTGAGAAGTTATACTGTGAGACAGCCCTGATCCATAGCTCTTTCTGAGATGCTTGTCCAGGCAGATCTACAGAACAGAGCTGTGGATGTGTGGACCACATATGACATGCCTTCTAGAACTTCCTGGAGTGCCTTCACCCACCATTGTGTGTGTACTTTAGGAATTAAGTTTCATGCTATGTGAGTCCTGTCTGGGGAGTAGAGCGATGTTTAATGTAATTATGGTAAGTCATTTAGCAAACGTTTGGGGGGACCCAGAGCAAAAGAGGCCACTGTTTCCTAAACCCCTCTTTAATCACTGTGCACATCTACAGAACCCAGAGCAAACATTAAGATAAATAATCACTGCCAATCTTTCAGTCATAAGGACATCATCTCCAGTTAATCACATGCTGTTGGTGCTTGGTGCAAAGCAGACTGGCCGACTCAAGGCCACCCTCCAAGTCCTGAGTTCATCCATAGGCAGTAACTCAGATGCCAGGGTTACACGTTCTGGCCAGGCCAGGCTGTCTTCAAGACTGCATTCTTCATAATCTTGCTTCTTCATCGGAATATCTCCCATGCGGCTTCTGTGTAGCCTTCCTACCTGGAGGGGACTGGAACAACAAAATGAGTCGGTCTACAGGGAGCGCATGAGTACTGGAAGCAGGTGGGGTGATTCCAGACATCAGAGAGCATATGGCTTCTGGGTGGGCCTGGTTCTGAGAGCTCAGAGCAGAAGGGGAACCCCCAGGGTTAGCGTGAGAATCACAAGCAGTCACACAGAGAGCCACTCAATGCCACTGTCCACATTCCCTCCCAGTCCGGCCCACAACTGCCTATGACTCTAGTTTCAGATCTGGTACCTTCTTCTGGCATCTGCGGGCACCACAAATGCATATGGTACGCAGACATATATGCAGCCAAAACACATGAAATACTACATAAGAAATAGGATACACAAATATGAATAGATTTAATAAATGTGTATAAATATATTTAATAAATATAAAATATAATAAAATACATGTAAAGTATTTTTAAAAAATATTCTCTCAAAAGAAAAAAGAATTTCAAAAAAACCTGCTGGGCATAAAAATACATGCCTGTAATCCCAGCAGTTAAGAGGTGGAGGCAGGAGGATCATAAGTTGGAAGTTAGATACATAATGAGACTCTGTCTTAGTGTGAGTACACGTGTGCACGTATACACACACAGAGACACACAATTTCATGTAAATTATAAAAATGACTAAAAGTCATCCTGTGAGTGAGTGAGACCATTTGCTGTAAAAGCAAGAGGACCTGAGTTCAAATCCCCAGCTCCCACGTACAAGCCAGTCAAGGCTGTGCATGCCTGTAACCCTAGTGTTAGAAGGTGGAGACATACAGATCCTGGGAGCTTACTGGCCAGTTGGTCTATGAAAGGGTGAGCTTCAGGTTCAGTGAGAGAATTGGCCTCAAATAGTAAAGTGAGAGCTTTAGAGGAAGACCAAGCCCCCCCCCCCCCCGAGTCCTCCTCTGGCCTCTGCTTGTGCACACAGGGACACATGCACTCACAAATGTGTGCATAACACACACACACACACATTTGCTGCTTTATGCCTATTTTGTTGTTGTTGTTATTGTCATTATTTTGCTTTGTCTGAAACATTATCTTTCTACATAGTCCTGGCTGTCCTGAAACTCATAGAGATCCGCCTGCCTCTGCCTCCTGAGTGCTGGGGTTAAAGGTGTGCACCACCACATCCACTCTCTTAGGGTGGCTGCTATTATCAAAAGCAAACGTTGGACAGTATGCCAAGAAATCAGAACCCTGGGCATTGTGGTGTGTTGTGGAAGAGTATGGTAACTTCCACACACCAACTGGAGACTTTGTATATGGATACAGTCATTGCAATTCTGGGTATGCACCCAAAGATCCCAAGTAAAGAACTAAGAAGAGACATTTGTATACCCATGGCTACATCAGGTTCGTGCAGCAAAGGCCTTATTGACTGAGCCTCCCCGGGGACTCACTTCAAAGGGACTGTTGTGAAAGTTTCAAGTCTAATTAAACAGAGGTAGGTTGCTGTTAAATATACGGTTGCCCCTGTAGCATCTTTAGGAATATCCTGCCATGCTGGTTATTGTGGGCCACAGGCATCACGGTTGGGTAGGACTATTGATTGTGTTTCTCCTTTACCAGCTTGCATAGCACTTTCTGGTACCATGAAACCTAGGTCACAGGGTTTCAAGTGAGATCCAGTTTAAACTGTCTAGTCAACAGGAAGGAAATTGGGCCTGGTACTAGAAATTGAACCAACTACCTGGGGCTAGTGAGGTCGTGGATCTTAGAGAAGAACTCAGTACAGCCACTATACCAGACCAGAATAATTCCTACTGCAGTCTGAAGCTTATCTGCCTACCCACAGATAAGTGTAGCTCTCAGCCCTCGTCAAGGAAGCTTCTCTTCGCAACAGACAGAGACCATTACAGATAACCACAACCTGTCACACTGCAGAGGTCAACTGGTTTGGCGTGGAACTCAGTCTCAGCTCATAGATCTACAACACCATGTCTGCACATAAGGTTCAGGGAACATCAAGGAAGAAAGGGCAGAAAAACTGAGATCCAGAGGACAAGGGGATCTGATGTAACACTATGTCTCCTAGAAATGACAAAGGGTGCCACGCCCATGATACCTCAATAGCATGACTGCCTAAACAAGACCTGAACAGCCATGGTAGTGGAGAAGGGGAAATATCATGGGATCTCACCCTTAGACAAAGAACTGCAGGCAACTAGCAACTGCCAGGAGAGGGAGAATTAGTCTCCCCCAGGGATAAGGCCCTAATCGAACAACAAGTAGTCAGTCCTGAAATAATATACACACAAGCAGACTCAGCGTGTTGTGTGTATATATTTATGCACTTATACATATATGTGCCAATAACAAAGACAAAGGCCATTGATTTGAGAAGGAGTGAGGGAGACATCAGGGGATGAAATGAGGAAAGGGAAATGGGGAAGTGGTATAATTGTATTTGAATTAAAAATTTAAAAATAAACTAGAAAAAAAAAGACCATCATAGAATCCAAACAAAGAGAGAATGAGAGGCAGCCTGTGAACAAGGAGCAGGAGGCACTGACTGAAATGAGATGAGGAGACGGGAGGGCGGAGAGTATGGACTTCAGTGCCTCCTGCACATAGGAGCAGCTGTGGTTTCGGGAGCTGTTCAATAAGAGATGCCTGTGGCGGGAGTCTTGCAGGAATAGCCTTTGTGCTCACTCACTGGCTGCGGGAGTGTGGTCTTGGAATGAACGTGGAGGCAGACCAGAGGGGCAGCAGCTGAGGCCATCAGGTAGTTACTCTCCCTGCAGCAGGACATCTGAGCCGGGAGCTTTTGTGGCTGTCGCATAAAGGCAAAGAAGCATACGCGAGATTTTCACACCACAATATTCTCACAGATGTGGTCTTGCTAAGCAGCTGTGCCTAGCTGAAAGGACTCCCAGGCAAGATTGTGTGTGCTGGGTGCGGGGACCAGGACAAGAGGCTTAAGTCCCGCAGCAAAAAGCCAAAAGGACAGGTTTCCAAGCCAGGCGCTGTGAATATCTTTTCTCTAAATTTGGGGTGACTCAGAACAAGCCCCCAAGAACCAAAAGTAAAAGCCCCTGAGGAGCAGGAGCAAAGAGTGGCGATATCCCAACAGTACAGAACTGAGAACCCAAGTTAGCTATTGGTGGGGCTGACGGGCTGGCTCAGCTGGTAAATGCTTGTTGGGTAAGCGTGAGAACCTGAGTTTGAATCCCAGAACCCATGGGAAAAGGCCAGCTATGGTGGCACATGCTTGCATTTTCAGCCCTGAAGAGGCAGGGGCAGGAGGATGCCAGTCTCATCAGCTAGCAGTCTAGCCAGTCAGTGAATTGCATGCCAGTTAGAAAGCCTGTATGGGAGAAAGACTGCCTGGAGCCTGAAACGTGAAATTGCCTCACACACAAGAGGATACATGTACAACCCCATACATATTCAACAAAAAGAATAAATGAATGAATGAAAAGAGAGCATTAGAATACAGTCCGTGAGTCGGGGACAAATGCCTGACACGGAGTAAGTGTGGGGTCACTGAGGGTGATGACAGTGAGGGGCTCCATACACCAGTGCTGGTCCCTAGCACACACTCCATCCTTCAATAGTATCAGGAGGTGCTCCTTGTTTAGGACCCTTGACTGCACAATCAGAGCCTTTCAGGGGCTGTCTGCCTTGCGTTCCCCTGCACATCCTTTTCCCAGTGTGCTCACCCCTTTCCTCCCTCCCTCTCTTGCCCAAACAGGTAGAGTTGGGGCTGCAGAGCAAACCCCTTAATGGTGCAGGAGAGGACAGTGTGTGCATTTTAATAAGCAGAGGATGCCAGGGGAAGGACAGAGGTTTGTGTGTGACGTCAGCTCTGGGATGGAGCTGGCAGGTAAGCTGAACAGAGCTGGCTGCAGCTGCTCCAGCTGTGCCCATGGGCAGGAGCCAGCTGGGTGGGGCGAGTGGAGAGTCTGCTGCAGTGGGAGTGGCCCCTCAGGAACACAGGCTAGCGTTATCCACCCCAGAGGCCCTGAAGAATCTGCTGTTTTGGTAGAGGGGAACCTAGAGCCTGTGTGTGGCTGGCTGGAAAATGGAAGGGAGGGAGGGAAGGAGAGAGGGAGGGAGGGAGGGAGGGAGGGAGGAGTGGGAGGGTGAGATGTGTGTGGGGTATGGAAGTATGGGCTGTGGGGGCATGGGAGGGTGGGGTGGGGTGGGGGGCATGGAGGGGGAACTAAGGCTAATGACAATAGAGACTTAACTTCCACCTGGACACCAGGACACAGAGGCTAAAATGTGCTCTGCTGGCTCCTGTGGACTGGGAGTGTCCTTCTTACTCTGCCCTTGGTTGGAGGCCCCTTCATCTGTTACAGTGGGGCTCTGACAAACCTCACACACAGAAGGACAGCGGCGTCTTTACTGGAAGAGCGCAGCCACTTGGAATGCTCATTTCTATCTCTTTAGAATAAGAGACTAAAGAAAGCCGGAGTCCGTCCGCTGGGGAGTTTAAAAGCAAGCAGAGGAATCCTAAGCATGGATTTCTGGGAGCAGGGGAAAGACCAACCACACAGGCCTGGGGTAGGGGAGGAGGCACAGCAGAGAAGAAGGTAAATGGTTTTGGGTTACCATGGAAACGAGAGCTGATAGAAAAGGGACAAAGAAGATGCCAAGGGTGGCATTTTTTCCCCTCCTTCTTTTTTTAGGCTGGTTGTCTTGCTGGAAGGAGAAAGAGAGTGGAAAGGCAAGGTTACACAGGGAGGTTTAGGGAGTGAAGTCCACCTTTAAAGCTCTCAGGAAACGACCCAAATTTAAGCAAACTGGCCAACCCTGCTGTGGGGCTGCCAGGCTGAGGTGAATTCCACCACCGCAGCAGCAGGTCAGCGCTCAGCTCTCTATGTGCTCCAGTTAATCTTACACACAGTTGCTATCTAAAGAGGGGGGTCAGGCTCATTTTGCAGATGGCGACACAGACACACACAAGTGAGTACCTGTATTCAAAGGCTGCGCTGTGATAGCTAGGACAGATGACTCCAGGGCCTGGGCACGAAACCCTCTGCTAGATAGGCACAGGGAAGGGTGGCATGGATGGGAGGAAAGCCCCTGGACCTGTGCTATGGGCACACGGTGGTTTCATGAGCTAGAATAAGGGTAATGTCCTCACCTTCATAGACTACTGTTTCCTCTGTGGTGAGTGGAGATGGGAGACACATGGGGAGTCCAATGCACAGGGTCTGTGCTTGTTCAGCTGCTCTGGGACTGTGCCTCATTTTCCTCCCCTGGAAATGTCAATGACTGTGAGGCCTTTTCACAAGGTCGCACCAACAACTGGACAGACTATTGTAGCCTCTGCCCATGAGGCCAACGCTGACCCACAGAACACACACACGAGCATTAGCCCATTCCAGGAAGAAAGGGCGGCTGAGAGGAGGGAGAGTGCTGGGCCTTGTGCAAACCTAGAATGGCAGTGGCCTGAGCCAGGCTCCAGGTCTGAGGATGGGCGAGGTTTCACACTCTACAGAGGAGTGTTGACCCCTCACCAAAAAGTCTAGACTCTCACCCATTGTAAGTACAGTTTCCGACTACAACCCACCAAGAGTTCACAGAACATGGGATGTCCCACTAGCTCTGGGAGCTTCTAGCTATGTTGTATGTGTGTGTGTGTGTGTGTGTGCGTATGCACTCATGTGTGTGTGTGTGTGCAAGTGTGTATGTAATTGTGTATGCATATATGTTTGTGTCTGTGTACAAGCGCACATTTGCATCTGTATCAACATGTATATATATGTGTGTGTGTTTGCTTATATGTGTATGTGTGTATATTTATGTAAGTGTGTGTGCACATGTATGTGCATGGTTAATTGCGATCACAGGCCCCATGAATACCTTCGGTGGAGATTCAGATGCCCACTTCCCTTGAGCTAAGATTTTTTTCACTGAAACTTACCATGATTCATTATTGACATCATTGCCGTCTGCTGAACTCATTTAAATGGGCTGCTACTAGGGTTGTAGACAAGCAGAGACTCCCTGGGAGGTTAGTCTAGAGGAAACCGGAGTATTCTAGAAAGCATGTCTGAAGAGTGGGCCACCCTCGAAGGGTAGGCACTCAGAAATAGAGGGTGCCCAGGTGACAAGGAGGTGCTGAAACAAAGAGGAAATGATATTTACTGCTCACCTACAGACCCTAGCACTCACCTAAGGGCTTCCAAAGACTCTTACATGCCAATTCTTTGTGATTGGTATTTTAATCTCCAGTTTGTAAGATGGAGAAACTGAGGCCCAGCAAGGGAGACAGAAGGTGGTCTGTGGCCAATCAGGTCACTTGGCAGATGTTATAGGGTCTTGAAGATTATGCTGCCCTCCTGGATTGGGATCAGAGGCGTTAGCTTTTGTGACAGTTCCTGGCAGGGCAGGGGTTGGGATTTCCTGACCCACAGGCTACTGTGCCTGTGGGGAAGCATCTCCCAGGCAAGAGGACCTGAAGAAGCCCCTCACCTCCCGAGGAGCCAGGGTGGAGGACACCCAGTGTGAGAGATGAGTGAAATGGTTGCAGCTGGTCCTCCAGGCCGTGCGCCCTCTCGTGGGGGTGGATGCATCAGTGGGCAGCTGGCTGCCACAGGTTGGCAGCAGGTCTTCGGGGAGGGTTGGTATTATTAGAAGGTGTTGGCGTGGTGCTGCGCTTGCAAGTTGTGAAACATCGTGTGCGTGTTTACTGAAGCCAGAGCATCTGATTCCTCGGTGAAGCTACTTTTTCTGGTGACTCCTGCAGAAGGGACCAATAGCAAATGGGGCAAGTCACCATAGAAACCAGATGTACTTGGAGCTGGCAGGTGGGGCAGCACCATTCTAAGGAGGAAGCAGAATGGTGCTTAGACATCATCTGGTCCAAGTTACTGCTTTAAAAGTGTGGAGACTTAGTCCCACGGCACTTGCATCACACTTTGAAGGTCATTACGCCAGTTGGTGAACAAAAAAATAATAATTATGTTCATCCTCCCTGACTCTGAACCGAGGCAGGCCAGTCTGGGCATCAGGTGACCAAGACTGGCTCTCAAGTATTGAGGGTACTTACAGTCAATCACCGTAGCTAAGATGTACTTAGACCCGGCTGGTAAGAAATGGGGTCAGGATGTGAACTTGGTTTTCAGAGATCTCAAGTGACCCAATCATTTACTATCTAAATGTTGGCTCACAAGCCCCCTCCCCCCCAAAAAAAGACTGAGTAGATGACATTGTGGGTTCATGTGACATCACACAGCACTTCTGATTCCTTTTCTTCATTCAAAGTTTATCCCCAAAGAGGTCTCAGAAGCAAATTCCCAGCTCCCTTTGAAGCTAAGAATGTTGCTTAGACGTGGTTATCAAAGGTGCCCTCACAGATGCTGGGTACAGTGGCTCACGCTTGAGCTCTTGAGGAAGCAAGAGCAAGAGTTCAAGGCTAGCTTGGGCTACCTGACAACTTGCCTCAAAACAGAAGAGCAATAACAAAAAGAAAAAAGAAAAAAAGAAAAGAAAAAAGGAAGACACTCACATAGCTTTCCATCGAAAGAAACACATAGAATTGCTCCACAGAGAATGTATTCTGGATAGGAAGATTGCGCCTAGGAGAGGAAACAACGCCTGGGCCTCAAAACCTAAGGATATAAGTAGGAGCTGTGTCCTGGGCTCAGCATCTGTAGGGCCTGTGCCCCAAGGCCAGGCGACCCAAGGGGGCTATGAACAGTGCTGAGAGATGGGCAGCTGCCATTCCTAAGCATTGGCCTCTAGGCACAAATCACTGTCCCTTGGGGAGATCCCCAGGACTGCAGATAAGCTAAAACATTCTTCCCTTTCCATCTGGGCCGGAAAGCCTGAGCCTGCTGGCTTCCAGGGCATTGATAGCACCACCACCATTGCTGTCATTGCCACTGTGATGGCCGTGTCATACACCTTGGATCTCAAATTTCTTTTATTCTTTATGACACTGCATTCCCTCCAGACCTTGATCTGTGCATTCATCACAAGTGTTCATTGAAACTTTTCTGACTTCTGTCCAGCTGAATAGAGGGACAGGCGAAGCTCCCAGGATTAAGCATGTTGATAGGTGGGTGTTCCCATCAAGTCGCTGTCAGGTGCACACAACACATGACTCCACTAACATATGTCTTCCATGCAGAAGGACATTAATAATTTTCATTGACATTCCAGTAGATCAAGAAACATGGTGGCTAACTAAAAGGCTCATACACCACATCAAGCTTCCAGGGCCTTCCCGTCGTTTTTGCTCATCAAAACTTTGAGAGAGAGAGCTTTTGTTCTTGGGTTCGTCCTCTCACGATGACAAGGTGGATGCCATACTTCCTGATATCATAGACAGATGCTGTCTTAGATTTGTTTCCTGTTGCTGTAGAAACACTGACAAAAGCAAGTTCTGGGAGAAAGGATTTGTTTTGGCTCGCAGGGCAAGGATGCGGTCCCTCAAGGTAGGAAGTAAGGAGGTAGGAGTTGATGGTTACATGACACCGACAGCCAGGAACCAAGATTTCCAGCTCAACTTCCTTTTTCCTTTTCATACAGACCAGGCTTTCCTGCCTGGGGAACAGTCCCACCCACAGGTAAGACACAGTCTCACAACAATTTACCTAATGAAAATGGTCCCTCACAGGCATGCCCAGAGTCGAAGTCACCCAGATATCAAGGTGACATTTATTGTGGATCAACACAGATACCAACATTCATGAGTGGGTGGAACTCTACTGGAGGGGCGCCCCCTCTCTCCAAACCCTGCCCAGTCTCAGAGACCCCTCAAAACAGCAGCTCTTCCCCTACCCCCAGATGTTCTACAGGGTATTTAAATGACCTCTTACAGAAAGGTCATGTGGTTTTCTGGTTCCTTCTCCCTGCCTTCTCTCTAGAGACCAGGAGACCATCCAGGAGCATTTTACTCATTGAACCTGGACTTTTAATTTGGCCTGATCTGATTTATAGCACCAATGGAGAGATTTAATATTGGGGTACAGAAACCTTTCAAAGAGTATAAAGGTATCTCAAGGTATCTCTTAGAAATGGTGACACATCTTCTAGAAGCTCCCCAAAAGGTTTTTCCTCCTGTCTCATTAACTGCTCAGCTGTGCAGAGTGTCCTTTCTGCAATCAGCCGTGGACGGGAACTAGTTTTACCATGGTGACACACATCAATCAAGATGGATGCTTTGTCGCTAAGCAGACTGCACCTCCTGCTGTCCAGGACTCTCAGAGCCTGAGCAGCACAGGGATGGACACTTGCAGAAGATGGAGAGGCTGTTTGGTCAGAGCAGCTGCTTGTGGTTGCCCCTGGACTCTCACTTCCGCCTTCCCCATCACACACACACACACACACACAATCCCTGTGCTATGCAGGTAGGCATTGCTATGCCAGTCTATTGTCCTTGAAGTTCAGAGAGCCGAGAAGCATCTGGAGACAGTTTCCTGGAGAGTTCCTGGGTAGACTGGGATCAGAATCCAGTTGCTTCCCTGTCGGGGACTCCTAGGATTCCCGAAGAAAAGCGGTCTGCCAAACAGTACACAGAGCTTTCTCGAAGGCAGGAGAAATTCAGCATCGCAATAACTGGTTAATTGCAGGCAGAGGTAGGAAATGTATTCCCTGGCTAGGTTTAACTCTGTGTTTTAATAAACAGTTTAGAAGAAAGAAAAATGGCTTCCTGTTGGCTGCTGAGAAGCCCCCTCTGGGCTGCTGAAATATTTAACCTCCTGTAATTGCTGGCCATCCCTCAGGCTCAGGCAGACTGCTGCGAGGGGAGGAGATTTGAGCACTGAGTCAAGCCAGCCTTTGCAGGGAGAGCCTCCTGCCTGAGGGGAACCATGACTGCTAACAGTCTCCTGGGCAAGATCATTGGGGATTCACTTCAGGGTGGAATTAATTTCTTTTAGACTGAACAGTCTCAGCTGCCTCTTCTGGAAGGGTGCGTGTGTGTTTGCGTGTGTGTGTGTGTGTGTGTGTGTGTGTGTGCACGTGGGGGGGGTTGCTCTTTTCTTTCTGTTTAGCTGCTTCCCACAGGTTTGTGGCCTTGTCTGGTAAGTGCCTTTGGGCAGGAAGGCAGTTTTGCTTCTAAATCAGATAAATTCTGTTTGTTTTAACACTCATGTACTGGAAAGATAAACATCGTGCCCATTTCTGTGCCAGAACTGGGACACCAGAGGCCTGGGAGGTCCTGCCACTGGTCCTCTGTCAGGAGCGAGAGGAATGGGTGCGACCAGATGAGTAGCAGCAGTAGCAACAGCAGCAGCAACAGCAGCAACAGCAGCAGCAGCAGGAGGAGGAGGATACGTGCACATCATTCCTAACTGTGAAACTCTCAGTGGGATGACTTGAGCATCTAAACTTTGGAGACCACGCGCTTTGCACGGCAGTTTCTCTGGAGGGAAATGGTCGCAGGAGGGCCAGTTGGAGAAAGCCAGCCCAGGGAGTACATGTTTGGTAGCAGCAGCATCTGAGGAGGACTGGGGGTTGGGAATAGTCCTTACTCAATTCGTTAGTTGCTGGATCTCAATAGACCCCGAAATGGGTCTTTGGGTGGCTCCTTGTTCCTTTAGGTTATAAGAAGTGCAGAAGAATGCTACAGTTTATCAGAACATGGTAATGTCTCCTTGGTCCCTCACTACCCTGTGCTCACACAGGAAGGGTACAAGTCACAGTCACCAAGCCAAGGAAGTGGAAATGAGGCTCAGAAGTGGTGTGACAGTCAGTCTGGGTTGTTGGGGTGGGTGTCTTAGGATCACCATGGAAACAACCGTCTGTGCTCGCCTGTGAGAGATTTTCTCCATGACAAAATTGATGTGGAAGACTTACTCCCAAAAAGGGAGAGCCGTGCTAAGGGGTAGAGTCCTGGGCTGAAGAAAAAGGAGAAATCGAGCTGAGCCTCAGTGTTCATCTCTCTCTAATCCTGAGAGGCCATGTGCTCCTGCCGCCATGTTTTCCCTGCCATAGTGGACTGTGCCCGTGAACTGTGAACACACAGAAAGTCTTCTTCTTCCAGTTACTTTTGATTGTTTCTGATGCACGTGCATGAGTGTGTGCATGTGGTATATATGTCCATGTGCATGAGTGT
>JABTXL010000483.1:162974-205239 GCA_025134845.1 Neodon shergylaensis | reverse complement strand
AAAAAAAATGGCTGTGCATTGTATCTGCACCTGGCTTGTGAAGCAAAGATAAAGGACAACCCACTCCGTAGTTTAACTAATCAGAATGGAATAGGTAAGGAGAAGGATGATAGCCGGCACAAGGGCCATTCGAGTTAGTCACAATTGCTACCCACTGTCTGGGTTTTTAGCAACAGCACATAGGGAATGCCTGACCACATGATGCTCAACAGCTGTGCACGAAGGTCCACACTACTGAGCAAGAGATGACGTTCATCAGTTACGCGCTCTGTGCCTTTCCTACCTAGCAAATAGAACTTGGAGCAGCACGTAGCTACTGTGGAGTATTTACCATCAAGCCAGTGATAATTAATTGGAAAATCTCAACAGTAGGGGGCAGGTAAATTGTGCCTCTCTTTAAGGATCAGGAAGCCTGGCGAATAGGCGGACCTTACCTTACCTTATCTACACAGCTGTGGGAGACGTCAAGCACCCTGCCCAGGACACCACATGCCCCACCTTCATAGCTCTCTGTCCCTGACCGGTTAATATCGTCCTTTGCTGAGATGCTGCTGATAGGGCCTTTCATTATGAGTCTCACTGCGAGGCTTCCTGTTAGAGTGATGGGGTTTTCATAGCTTAGAACTGGGCCTTCCCTGTATTGCCTTCTTGGCATACTTCCACTGTGGGAGAAACTGGGGCGGGGCGCAATGGTAGAGAGTCCTACAGGAAGTTTCCTTCCGCCACTGTCGGGTACGTGGGTGCTTAACAGACATCAACGCAGATCTTACACTAGCGAGATTAAAATCTACAGAGGGGCTTATTTATTAGCGTGTGACACTTCCTGTATGTGATTTTATTTAACAAACTTTTAATGAGTAAAATAGTAAAATATGATTTTAATTTAATATCTAAATCACACCCAGTGATACTGGGGGAGTGACTGTCCTTACTTTGCTCACAGAGACTAGATTTCAGGGGTGAAGAAAGCTGGCTTTTGTCACACAGGGAAGTTAAGGCTAAGTGCAACCTCCAGGTCACAAATGCCTTGCCTGTTGGTCTAGATCATACTGCTTCAAGTTGCCCTGGGAAGATAATTGTAGCTTTTGTTTGTTTTTACTACAGCTACCCCTAAATGAACATACCTTTATCTGTTGGATCCAAAGAGATGGTATTGCTGGCTTTTCTGGAGCCCTGATCTGGCCGCCGTGGCGGCTCCCCTGAATGTATCTTCACAGACACGGCCTTCCATGAGAATGGACTATGTGTTTATTCTCATCTCTGATGTAGCCCTGGCCAGGTGACAGCACACAACAGATACTAGGCATGGAAACATTTGCTGAATGGATAGATTAATGATTGGATGAGCAAATGCATTGCCACTATTGGCTCTTTCTCAGAACCTTGGCTTCCAGCCTCTTCCCATCTTCTTCCTGTTTCCAGAGCACCAGAAATCTTGCCTGTGTTTCTGATATTCTGACATAGACAAGACACATGGACAGAAGAGGATTACTGGTGATGCATGGCTCTGTGTTTACCTGAGGTACCAAGTCTGTGGGGGAGGTTGCAGAACAGTCTTCCTTGTGGCTATGGGGACGTCTATGGGGCATTTTCTTGACTGATGATTGACATGAAAGGGTCCAGCCCACCATGGGCAGTGCTGCTCCCTAGGTAGGTAGCTCTGGGGTGGTATAGGAAAGCAGGCTGAGCAAGGCTTCAAGAGCAGACTAATAAGCAGCATTCCTCTATGGTCTCCATCCACTTCAGTCCCTTCTGACTTTCCTCAGTGACGGACTGCAAGTGATAAAAGGAAATAAACTCTTTCCTCGCCAGGTTGCTTTCGGGCAGTGTTTTCATCACAGCAGTAGAAAGCAGGCTAAGACATGGGCTTCCCACTGGTAGGAGTTAGAGGTCCAGTGTGTCTGTCACTGTAGACCACGTGATCCAGCCTGTCAGAGCATGAGCAGAGGGGTGGTCCAGACAGTGACCCAAGAGGCGAGCAGGAGCCACTGGGCACGGAGAGGAGTAAGACCGGCTTCAGAGCCCATCTCGGAACCAGAACCTTTTTCTCAGTGCAAAGAGCCAGACTGATGGAGTCTCGGGTGCAGCCGAATGTCCTGGGGGATTTCCTCTGGGCCCTTCGAGCGCTCAGTGAGTTTTCACTCTTCCCATTAATATTCGATTTCCAACAAAAGAGTAGGTTTTAAGAGGATCTCAACAGAGAAGGGAGCCAGTGTGAGCCCAGATCTGCAGCCTCTTGGTGAGCCTGGTTTATCTTTAACAGATAAATATATTAGAGGGCTGGCAAGGGCAGAAAGCCATGAGAGTCTGTGTCTTGGCATGTACACATGTCCCCCTCTCTCCCTGACCCCGTCTCTACTGCCTACCCAGAATCCCATGACCAATTCCTACCTGTTATTCAAGGAGACCCTCTTCCAAGAAGGCTTCTCTTCTTTTCCATCTTGTCCTAGTTACAGCGAGGCACTTGGGTAATAATTGGCTACTTCCGAATCTGTCTCCCCAGCTCTGCCACACCTGAGCTTCTCATGGTGAGCCGATATGCTACACGTGGTGCTTGGGGCAGAGTGGCTGCTTCCCACGTGGTGGATGGATGAATAAATGAATCAATGGGCGCTGTGACCTCAGCGGAGGGCTAATGGTGGGGAGGTCTGCAGAAATTCGAGGGAAACTGGTGTCTGTTTCTGTGGGTGCAGCAGCGGGGGGGGGGGGCATCAGCAAGAATTCTGAAGATGGCAAAATGTGGCACAAGAGGCAAATTCATGTGTACTCTGCTAAGGCTCCTGAAACAAACAAGGGAGCGATTAATACACTTAGTCCTCAGAGTTCAGAAGGCCAGGAAGCTGGGCTGCAGCCACTGGTGAGTTCAGTCTGGTGAGGGCCCCTTCTGCTGCAATGGTGACTTCCTCAAATGTCTTCACATGGCAGAAGGGACCAGTTCTGCCGCCTTTCACCAGGAAACTGATCCCATTCCCTGGCTGTTTCTCTTGAATCGGGACCCTCAGATGCCAAGGGCTCCGCATACTCTTTCTGCTTAGACAACGTGCAGAGGGCTCTCAGGCAGACTACACAGCGCTGGTCAACATGCTTCCCACAAGGCTTTCTTCTCTTGCCAGTCTCACTATGGGGCCTTTTAGCTCTTCTGGAACCCTGGATGAACATGCTTCCATGTGCCGGGTTATTTCTGTTTCTGTAATTCTTGCCCACTTTAGTTGGCATTGTGATCCAAGACCACAGCTCAAATCAGTGTCACTCTCAGGGTGTTCTCTCGGGGTTCCCCTTTCCAACTGAGCAGAGCACTAATCACTAATGCCCAGGATTGCTTCCTGTGCCTCCTGTGTTCCTCACTCGGGCTTGCTTTCTTCACCCACCAGATACTCTGCGGACCCCTCTGTTCTCTTTGTCATTGTGCTTATCCCCTTTCTGTGTCAGGGCAGGCTACCCTTCATCTCTTCTTCACATGACATCACAAATCAGTTCCACAATGCTCGGAACTAAAGGTAATCTTTCCCTCTCAGATTCCTAAAAGAGGTATTGATGTACACGCTGGAACATTTGCACCAAGGGAATTGGAAGACGCTGTAGAGTCTCTCTCAGGTTTTAAAATTAGTCCACATGGTCCTCTCTATGAACTATCATCATGACCATCAACAGCACAACCACCATCATCAGTACCACTGCCATCCCCATCATTACTACATCATCATTGTCACTATCACCACCACGACCAATATCAACACAACTACTACCACTACCATCACCTCTGTCACCAGCATCACCACCACGACTATCACCACCACCATCACTATGACGAATACCATCACCATCAAGATCATCAACCACCACAGACACTACCATCACTGCCGCAACAACTGCCATACCACTGTTGACACCACAGCCATCACTGTGTATGACTCCTGCTGTCACCACCAGCATCACTACCACCATCACCATCATCCAAACCACAAAGCATTTTCTCTGCCTTCCCTGGGAAGAACAAAAGGCACTGTTGGATGCCAGGGTGATGCAGATAAGCAAACTCATTCTTGCTCTGCAGGCTCTCCCAGCTTCAACAGGGGTGCAGCACTCCCCCCAACCCCCCCGAAACAGTGCAGGTGGTGAGATTTCACATTTTCTTTTCCTCCCTTTTTTCCTTCCCCCCCCTTTTTTGATTTTGGTTGTTTGATGTGCAATATGTTTTTGTATGCAGGTAGTAAATAAACTTTGATCTTCCATTTGCTGAAAAAAAAAAAGAAGTAAAGATCCTATTTGGATGTAGAGAGCTGAACTCTGGCGTCCAGCTCTTATTCAGAGCCATGTAATCTTGTTAAGTTGCGGCCCCTGCCTTCTGCCCCTGGCTTTCTTCCAGACGCCCTTCCCAAGTGCTCTCCCCAGCTCCCTCCTCACTGTATCTGGCAGGTTACACAGTCCCATGGGGCAGACTGTGCTTCATTTGGAATCATGGCTCATGAGCAGACATTTGGAGGAGTTTATACAAATCTAGGTTTGGGAACAGAAATGCTTATTTATAACCAGACAGCCCACATGGCAGCCTTACAAGGCCCATAAAAACTCTCCATTTGGACAAGATATCCGGGGCAGAAAGTCCAGTGGCCGGCTGTTGGCAAGAAAAATCAACAACAACCTACCTGGCAGGCGAGAGGGCCATTCTTCCAAGGGAGGTCAGGACGATGTGTTGAGCCCTTCTTCCAATTAACTGGTGACTGTGTCCTCTGCACAGTTGACTGTACCAGAAGCAGCACCAGGAGTTGAGGTCTACAGCTTCCCACATGCAGAGGGATTAGTGAAGCAAGCGTCCTCATGGGCATGGACCTCTAGATTGAAGACCTTTCCTGAGCTTGGCTTCCTAACCACAAAATGCCAGGGATGGGCTGGGGGATGTCAAAGAGGTCCCCACCATAATGGCCTGTTAGTTCACAGACTCGTGCATCGTGAGTGGTAGGGATGCTGGCGTTAAATTTGTTGTGTCAGGTGATGCTGAAGTGTCTGAGATCCTTTTTTTGGTATCTGCCTTAAGGGATATTGAGTTAGGAATACATTCATTTGCCCTGAGTTTTGTGAAACACATTTATGTCATTCACAGTTACCTTCACAGAGAGTTTAGCTGTTTCTAGCAGGAAAAGCTACCAGGAATATTGAATCGCATTTAACTGAGTTAATCACATTATGGACCGAAAGCCCAAAGGCAGAGATGGATTCTGTGTGTGTGTGTGTGATGTACGTGCTTGTGTGATGTGTGCACATGTGTGTGTTGAGATCACTGGTTGCCATCTGGTATATTTCATTGCTTTCTACCTTTTTGTTTTGAGACAGGGTCTCTCACTGAACCTGGAACCCACCAAGTCAGCTAGATCAGCTGGCCAATGATCTCCAAGGGTCCTCCTGTCTTCATCTTTATTGATGATGGGGTTACATGTGTGTTGCCATATATGGCTTTTCCACGGGTCTGGGAATCCAAAATTCAGGTTCTTATGTTTGTGCAGCTTTGTGTATTCTACTGAGGCATTTTTCCAACCACCAAAGACGTGTTCTTTGTATGAACTTTGTGACACCCGGAGCCTAAAGAACACACTAATGGGAAGAAAGCAAGTTTGAGATGTGGAAGAATGAATTTGCCCTCAGAAGGTCCCAGTTCATCTAACCCAGAGTTTCATGTTTGGACAGCTTTAAACATGCATGAGAGCTCAAATTGTTCTTTGTGATGACAGCGTGCACAGGGAAGACACGCAAGATGTGTTATGAAATTTTAAGCCTTGATCTCTCGGTGACAGCAGACATTCTAAAGGGATTTTGAAGTCACAAACACGAGTAAGTATCTTTATTTAAGTGAGTGTGCCGTTGGCATTTCCCTGACCATAAAAGGTGCCTGCAGCCGATCGTTCGATGTTTGTATGCCTTTCTTTGTTGAATATTTGTTCATGTTTTTTTGCTTATGAAAAAAACTGGGTCATATTATTTTTATGACTGAGTTGTGTGTGAGCTTTATGTATTCTGATTGCATTTTTTTCAGCTCTTGTCTTGATTATTTAGATTTCTAATGGTGGTTTTGTACAAGAGTTCCTTCTCCTCTTCCCCTTCTTTCTCTCCCCTCCCTTTTCCTCCTCTTCCCCTTCTTCTGCTTTTTCCCCTTCCTCCTCCCTCTCTTGCTCCTTCTCCTCCTCTCCCTCTTCCTCTCCTTTCACGTCCTCCCCTTCTTTTCTTCTTCCTTCTTAGTTCTGAGAATCAAATCCAGGGCCTCCCGTGTGCCAGGCAACTGCTCTCCCTCTGAGCTGCATCCCCTGCCTTAGTGAAGAGAAGTTCTGAGTTTAGTGACGTCTAGATTTTCACCTGATGTTTTTCCGGGATCATTTTCTGTGTCTTATATAGGAAATCTTTTCCTACCCCCAGGTTGGGTGGCTGCTTCTTTGTGTTTCCTTTTAGATTTACCTTTGACATGGTGTTTGTAGTAATTCTGTACCTGGTGAGAGGAAGGGGACCAGGTTCACACACACACACACACACACGCACACACACACACACACACACACACACACACACATCCATTTTCTTCAATTGCTTCCACATTGTTGAAAAGATTCTCATTTTGCCATCAAATTGCACTGGGATCTTCATTAAAAAAATCAATTGTTCTATTAGTTATGAGTTTATTTTTGGATGTTCCTATTCTGTTTCATTGATCTCTTTTTCTTTCCACTAAGCCCGAAACACCTTGTTTGTTGTTACTTTAAAGTGAGCCGTGAAATTAAGAGGCGTGGATCCCAAGGCTTTGCTCTTTTTAAACTCTGCTTGGCTGTGCTGGGATTCCCACATAACTTTCAGAATCATCTTGTCAATTTCAACCCAAAAAGGCAGCTGAGGTTTGAAAGGGATTTTACTGAATGCATGGATCGAGGGTGGGAAAACTGCATCTTCACGGTAGCCAGTCCTTTCCTCTGAAGACCTGGAATGTTCTCTCTGGCCTGGCTCCTTCAGAATCTTTCTTAGCAGAACTCCACCATTTTCATTCACAGGAATGACTTACCCGTATTTTAAAAATTTATCCTCAGTCAAATCCTATTTTTACATTGGCATTTGGCTTACAGTTTTGGGAGGGAAAGGATTTAAATTTTTGTCATGAAGAAAATGTTTGGATATACTTCTTTCTGTAGCTATGACTCGGATGTCTAAACTGTCCAATAAGAAGAAGTTTAATATTTTTAGAAACTCTGAGTGACTGTCCAACTTTTTCAACCACTTTTCTGCACCTCTGTGCTGTCTTCGCTTTCCCTCTTAGTCTGTTAATGTGGCAGACGACAGCAACTCTTTTTCAATTGTTAAATTAACCTTACATTTCTGAGAGAGACCCCATTTTGTTATAATATATTGAAGATTGTGATTTGCTAATTTTAAAGTGATTTTTGTATCTATGCCTATGATAGCCATTGATGCATTTGGGGGAAAAGGTCACTGTTTGACTTTTGTATCAGGGTAATATTGGCCTAGTGTGACTAATTGATAATTATTCCCAACTACTTCACTATCTGTGGCCTTTAATGCTCTGTTGGTGCTATTTCTACTGCACCCAGAGACCCAGAGTGAGTTCTTCTAGTGGCTGCCACTTCATCTCTGTCTTTTCTTGCACACGTGACTGGCAAGGACATTGAGACGACCAGTGGGTAGCTGTGTTTTACCAGCCTGATGGCCTGAGTTTGATCTCCAGAACCCAAAAGGTAGAAGGAGAAAACCAGCTCCCACGAGCTGTCTTCTGGCCTCCACACAGATGCTGTGTGTGTGTGTGTGTATGCACACATGCGCGCACACATGCGCGCACACAAGCATAGATAAATAATCAAATAGATAAATGTGTAATGATTTGTTAAGACACCAGGCAGTAGGGCCCTGAACCCTGCCATGGAGCTCGGGAAATATGTCTCCTTCTTCTCTGCCCACCTCACGGAGTTGTTTCTGAAGTTCACTGGGAACAAGGAAGAGAGTGAGGTGCAGAGAAGGGTAAATCTCTACCGAAGTTTCATTTCCCACCCTGCCGTGTGATTCAGGATCCCCACACCTCTGCCTTCCCCATAATTCTTTCTTTCTCCATTTGTTTCCTTAGTCAGTAGGAGACAGCACAAACAGAGTTTCTGCTGGAGAGAGCTCACTACTCAGCCTCCGACATGGAGCTACCCCCATTGTCTTCACATGTGGGGTTTTCAATCCAGTGACTTGGACACCAGCCCTGGTTCCACTTTGACAGGAGAAAGATTTTGCCACAATAATGAATCTGAATTTAGTATCTTTCCTTAGTATGAACCAAGCTGATACATCTCTGTATCATCAATCTTTAATCACTTCGTTAATGACTAGTTAAAGCATACATTTCTAGCTTCCAAATGCTTTTATAGTGAGATCTAATTCATATGACATTGAGGAAATGAAGGTTCAGAAGCTTTGAGGATTTGGTCCAAGGTCAAGAGCCAATAAATGTTTTAGCCAGAACTTTTTTTTTAACTTTTTCTTTTCTTTCTTTTTTTAAATTAATTAATTTATTTATTTAAGATTTCTGCCTCCTCCCCTCCACCGCCTCCCATATCCCTCCCCCTCCCCGAATCAACTCCCCCTCTCTCATCAGCCTGAAGAGCAGTCCGGATTCCCTGCCTTGTGGGAAGTCCAAGGACCTCCCACCTCCTTCCAGGTCTAGTAAGGTGAGCATCCAAACTGCCTAGGCTCCTACAAAGCCAGTACGTGCAGTAGGATCAAAACCCAGTGTCCTTTTTCTTGACTTCTCAGCAGTCCTTATTGTCCGCTATGTTCAGGGAGTCCGGTTTTATCCCATTTAGCCAGAACTTAAATTCAGCTTTTTCTTTCCATATTTTATTCCTGTTTCTTGGTGGCTTTTTTGGTATTCAGAAAAAAGAGGGACTGTGTTGGGTGAGGAGGACTAAATGGGCTGTCCATACCCATTTACTGCTCAGACATCCACAGCTCATAGAATTATCCACCACTTTTTCTGTAGAAAAAAAGTGACAAGGGAGAGCTTGGGTGGCTGAGCCAACATCATATCACAGGACAGTTCAATACTGAGGCAACCTCAGAACTTCGGAGCCCAAAGTCCTACTGTGGAGTCTTTAGTGTTACAAACACAGAACTGAATGCTTTAGAATCAAAGACAGAATGGGCCCGGCACGGTCAGATGAGGACCCCAGTGACAGAGATAATGAATGTCCAGTGGTAGGAAGGGAGTAGGTATAATCCCCAGAAGGATAGTGGTGTTGTTGTCATGGGAAGCCAAGAACCATGAGTGTGGATCCTCTCGGAAACAGACTGCAGAGTTAGGGCCCATCTGTGGACTGCAGAAGTCAGCAAAACCGTGAGAGTTTATTGCTGATTACTGAGCTACGGACAGGGACCTCCAGTCATCTGCCTGATCGGAAGTCACAGGGACTAGGTGACGATAGATAGATCAATAGATTTCACTCATGACTAGGTCACGTGGACAGTCCATCTGTGATGTCCTCGGCTTTTATGAGGTGGCCACCCCCCTTCTCAATGAGAGAGATGAAGAGCAAATGAAGAACAATTTTTAGCTCTTGCCAGAATTAGGACTGACTCAACCTTGTGCTTATTCTAACTTTGATTCTTTTACCGCTAACCAAGTAGATGCTACCAAAACCCACTGGCGGTAATTATCACCACCACCATCATCATCATCATCATTATTGATCTACAACATTTAGGGCTATTCTGTCATTGCGCCTCTGTTTTCCGAATTTGGCTAGGTAGGACATAAAGTAGTGTTGGTCATCAGGAGACCAAGACCAATGACAGAAGTGGATACTCAGATGTGAGGCCAACTCTCAGGGTACCTGGGAGGTATGCTCACCTTTAATAAAAGGCTTTCTTGTTGAGATAACCCTTCTTGACTCTGTTCCATTCTTTCACGGAAGTAGAGAAAAGAAGCATGCCTTTCCACAAGAGAATTTACGGAGGCTGTGTGATTCTGCTTCTTAGGGCAAAACAGCCCATCTTCTGGGAAAGCATACATGGATGTGTGTCAAATGTTTATGAACACAAAGCCTGAGCAATCTGTTCCATCCATCTGCTTTCCATGAGAGGCAAGAATCCTTATACAACAGTTGGAGGATCTTCCCGATCACAAGGTGGTCTTTCTGGAGGACCGCCATGGCAGAAGTCCCATGCACAGTGATGTGAGGCACAGCGTATATGAAAGGGACTTTCAGAATAGGGGTCAGGAATTTGGTTCCTCAGTTTTTCTGGTCTCTGGATGTAGCGGTACCATTACCAGCCTTGGCTTCCGAAGCAGCTGTTTGGAAAGCGCTAGAAAGCCCAACACATTGTTTCCATGGAGAACAATGGAAGGGAGGTGAGTAGGCTTTCTTGTGCTTGACAGCAGCTAACAAAGCCGACCCTAAGCCACGTCTAGGTGCTGGTTGTGCCTGACATCTCTGTCCTGGGTTTTAGAGGCAAAGCTGTGGGAGGTATGCTGAATATGTTAGAGAGAGAGCCACACGCAAGCTTTTGAGATTGTCTGTGTTTCAGAGGGTGGAAGGTGCTGGAACCAGAGTGTGGGTGCTGGCTGAGGCTGGGCTAAACTGACTCAGCCAATGGGAAGAGAAGGCTGTGTACCTTCCTCTGGGTCCAATATCCCCCCACAAACTTCAGATCAGGTGATGGCTATGAGCCTGCCCGGTGGGTGTTATTATTTTCTACTAAACAGCCAAAGTGGACACAGGAGCTGGAGCTTTGAAAAGAACGGTCCCCGCTGTGTGTCAGTCACACAAAGGACCAAAAATTGTCCCCATGTTTGTCAGTCATGCAAAGGGCAGCTTTATTTCCAGATCAGAGTCAGGCAGAAAAATGGTCAGGAAATTATGGTGAGGATCTTAAAGGTGATTCCCCCCCCCCACTTCCTCTTCCATGAATTCCTAATCACCACTCTCAAAAGTCCCTGAGGCTTGTCCAGTTCAAACCAGACAGAATTCTATTTAAAACAGAGTCCCATTCAGTCAGGTTGTGGCGGCACGTTCCTGTCACCCTGCTACTGGGGAGGTGAAGGATCGTCCTCAGCTGCATAACAAGTTCAAGGCCAGCCTGTGTCAAAGTAAATACATTAAATTAAATAGATACAGCAACGGTCAAGTTTTATTAAATAAAACGACTACACGAACGCTCACAAGGAAGTCGGCAACACCAGTGGGTTTTTCCCCATCGCACCTTTATTGTCCGCTCAGTTCACTGATCAGAATTACAGAGTTCCCAGAATCACACGGCCTGTAGGTGGCGCTCTTTCCTGGGCGCCTCTCACATCTCTACCCAGCCTCTCGCCCCTTTCGGTATTTGTGTCATAATCTGCCAGGGTCCAAAGGGTTCTCAGGTTGTTTCCTGTTATGGGGGAGGGGAAGGGAGGTGTGCAAAGCTGGCTCTCTGCAAATCAATAGGCTTTCCATGCTCACCCTGGCTGGGATAAAGAACTGGACAGGCTGGGCTAGGATCTGACTCCATTGTATGCCAGGTAATCTTGGGGAAGATTCCTGGTCTGAGCTCTCCTTCTTTCTTCTACAACAACTCTCCTTTTCCGGGGCTACTAAGAGGGCCCAGTGATTTGTGTACAATGTGTCTTTCCTTTGGGTGGGGAAGGAGACGTCTCTGGCCAGAGCCAGGTGCTCACAGGAATTTGATTTATAAAAGAGACTGGTCCCTTAGTGGAGCCTGAGAAGTGACTCCGCCGTGGTGCCGTTTACGGAAGGGGGCAGGCAGAGACCCCATCAGTGTCATCTGAATCCAACCCGGCAGGCTGCTGCCATTTCTGCCAGTGGCGGAATGAACACTGACCCTGTCCTTAAGGCGTCCACGGCAGCCAAGCTGGGGCTATGCTAGGGAGCCAGGGGGCAGGGCAAGTCTGTATTTATTCAACCCACCCCTTAGAGAGGAAATAGCTTCATGTGGGTGGGAACCGGCTTTAAAATGTGCAAGGGGTCCTTTACAGAGATCATTGAGCCCCTTCCAACACCCTTGAGGGGCCACTTGTCACAGTGGCGTCTTTACAGCAGGAGCTGACTGCCCATGGGCTCCCCCAGTGGGGAGGCCTCACATCATTCAAATCCCTGCAACTTCTGAAGAGACCTGGCCCCGCCCAGGCATCTCATCACAGAAGGGGCGGCACACTGAACTTTGAGCTTACCCCATTTTCATCTCTCACGGTCACAAAAAAAATCAAAATCTGAGAAACAAATGGTTTGCAGGGGTGAATGAGCGACACTGCCGGTGAGCCGCTGACTGCTCCATCCTACGGGTGACCTGCAGGCAGGGCCACACTCCTCTTCCTCAGTGGCAGTCCTTGGAAAACAGGTTGAAAGCTGATCTGTCACTCAGCCCTTGTGCATGCATGATTCTCATTGAAGACAGGGTGCACTTAAGGTCTGCATGCCCACAATCGGTTTAGATCTCTGACAGAACAACATAAAACCACTCGACAATCTCGAAACATGCACCAGCCAAGACCATGGCTGGTATTACAGGAAAAAAATGTCCTCTGGATGAGAGAGGAGGAGAGGAGAATAGGAGAGAAGAGGAGAGGAGAGAGGGAAAGGAGAGAAGAGGAGAGGAGAGAGGGAAAGGAGAGAAGAGACGAAGGCAGGGGAAGGGAGGAGAGCAGAGAGAGAAGGGAGAGGGCAGGAGTCAGGAACGAGAGAAGAGAGAATGGAGAGGCAGAGATGGGGAGGAGGAGAGCATGAGAGCAAAAGAGACGAACCGGATGAGACACCTGGATGGCTACAGAAAAGACGTCCTGCGCTTGATGGAGCAAAGCGATTAAAACCATGAAAAGCTATGGGTCCAGAAGTGCTTCTCCAAATATTTGGTTCATGCTAAAAAATAGAGCACATTTATTAAAAATATATATTTATAAACCTTGGTATGAACAGATACACACATCAAGCCAATGAAAAATGAAAAATAAGTTATCTTCCGTATCAAACAGCTGGAAACATTTGATGGATGGGATGCCTGTGAGCGGACCACCCCGAGAGCGGGTCCTGGGAGGTGGTCAGCGCTCCAGGGTGAGGCATTTCTTCACCCCTTCGCTCACCACTCATGCCGAAGGCTGGCCTTTCCAGCATCCCGCCAGGTCCCCTGCCAGGGACGCTAAGTTCCTTGTGGCCTGAATGAGTTCCGTTGGATTCATTGTGCTTCAGTGTTGTCTGCTCCTCACAGCAGGATGGGTTCTTTTGGTGACCTGTTAGAAAGTTCGAAGATGCATTGATGGAGCCGGTGTAGCCCCCTGCAGTGTCCGGTCACCAAGAGGTGGACACACAGGACCCTTGTCTCACGGCCATCCTGAGGCAGCCGAGGCTGCCTGGGGCCATTCACAGTGTGGTATATATGTAGACAAAGATGATGACGATCAGGTTCAGAATGGTCCCAATGATGCCCAGCATGGCCAGAACACTCTCTTCTTTGCTCTCTTTCTCTTGGCCTCCCCGGTCCTCATCATTTCCACCCGTGATTACCATTTTGGTTGCAAATGTCTTTATCTTCCTCGCCAGACTAACCTGGAATGACGAGAAACAGAACAGAGAGAGATCATTTCTCAGCATCCTAGCTGAGGCCAGGTGGACAGGTAGGGTGACTACAGGATTCAGGACTAGGACCACGGGGGGTAGTGATATCTGCAGCATCAGACACGATCTTGGCAGACATCTCTCTTGCTCACTGAGAGATGGCAGAACATGGGGGCTGGGCAGACAGTTCAGCCAGTCAAGTGCTTGCCTTGCAAATACAAGGACCTGAATTAGATCCCCAGGTCCCACAAAGCCTGGAATCCCAGTGCTGGAGATGGAGACACAGGAGGACCCCTGGGACTCACTGGCCAGTCGGTCTAATCTAATTGGTTAGGGTTAGCTTCAGAAAAATTAGAGATACAGTCTCAAAGGAGATGGACAACTTTCCTAAGGATGACAGCCTGAGATTAATCACTGGCCTCCACATTTGTGAACACATGTGCACGTGCAAACACTCATGCCCACCAACCACACACACGCACATACACATGCACATGTACACACACACATACACACAGTGTCAGAACATAAGTTACAAATTTCAAGGATAAGATATTAACAATAAAAGAAGTCTAGGCCTCAGGCCACCCCCTCAGTGTAGCTTGCTCTCCCCTTTCCCATGAAGCAGAGACAGACAGTTATCACAGTCACACTAGAGCGAGTGGGGAGGTTGTGTACGTTTCCATGCTGGGTCAAAGCCAGGAGAGGAGTGTGAACTCTGTGCTCAGGAGGGCGTAGGGGCACCACCATCGCACGCACATGTTCTAAAGCTCTGGCTGAGATAGGAACAGGGAGTAGGGGGGTCCGAGAGGAGGTGATGCTGTACCCAGAAAGGCTGTCAGCACTTCCTCCAAGGTGTGAAGGAGGCGGTCCCACTAGAGACTCTTGTGGTCTCTGGGGGGAATACATGCTGGCACGATTGTTCTGGAACACCATTTGGCACTACTTAGGAAAGCAAAGAGACAGTTTGTAGCTGGGCACCTGTTCTCCCAGCTGTGCACGAGAGAGAGAAAGAGAGAGAGAGAGAGAGACAGAGAGACAGAGAGACAGAGACAGAGACAGAGAGACAGACACAGAGAGAGAGACAGAGAGAGAGAGAGAGAGAGAGAGAGAGAGAGAGAGAGGCAGGCTTTGTGTACCTGGAGACTGAGGCCAATCATCCAGCTGCAGTAGCAGCTGTCCCAGAGAAGGACTGGAGGCTGCCCAGGTGTGCGTCAGTGACCATGTGGTAACAGAGCCACATGGCTGAAATATTCCATGACAATGAGACGGCATCACTGCAGCTGTCCCTGACAGCGCGGACCAAGCCCAGACACTGGAGGGAAAAGCACCTACCCGCAGAATGTGTGCAGCCTGACTATCTGTGAAGGCTCCAAACAGCCACTGCTGGGCCATGTGTGTTTTGAGTTCTGTAACAAAGAATGATGGACATGAAATCCAGGAGAATGTCTTCCTCTAGTCAACGCAGTAAGGAATCCCTGAGGTGCAATGGCCTTCGGAGACTCTGATCACTCTCCGGAAGTTAGGCTGGGCAGTGGACACTGGGCTGTTCACTGTTATCATAGTGAACGATAGGTGTATGTTTCTGCTATTCTCTGAACTCCTTGTGTATTTGTAATAGGCAAGACTAACGTTTATATATTAGGGTAGTTAGTATAGCCATCCAGAGGTCAGCAGTTCAACACTTCCTTGTCTATTTCTTCCCCAATTATATTTAAAATATGCTGTCGCATGGGGCCTTTGGGGGATGGGATCTAGGGACAGACCAGATTAGACTTCCTCCATGAGGAAACTGCATCTTTCCAGCTAAAAGCTTTCCTGTATTCAGGGAATATACGGGTGAGAAACGTATGTACGTGCTGGTTGGTTTTTGTCACCCTGGCACAAACACAGCTATAGCTGGGAAGAGAAACCTCAACTGAGAAAATGCTCCCATCAAATTGCCCGTAGATGAGTATATAGAACATTTTTCTTGATTAATGATTGGTGTGGGCGGGCCCACCTTATTAGGGGTGCTGGCAGTCCTGGACAGCTGCTCCCAAAGTTGTATAAGAAAGCCAAGGAGAACAAGCCAGTGATCAGTGTTCCTCCATGGCCTCTGCTTCAATTCCTGCCTCTAGGTTCCTGTTTTGACTGTGAGTCTGTGATGGTGGACTGTAGGCTGAAAGATGAAATAGACCTTTTATTCCCCAAGTTGCTTTTTGATCAGATATTTATTACACTAGAACTCTTAACTAGGACAACACGTGTGTCGCTATGTGTGTAGAGATACATATACACTCATACAAACACCACACACACACACACACACACCGCGCATACCCATCGTAACGTGCATCCTCACACACCACTAGTTTTGTTTCTCAGCAGACTCCTAATGTACAGGTCACATGATATCTTAGGGGGACATCCCCAGATCACCATTGGAAATTCAGGTGTTAGGAGGGAGGCTCCCCCACGAATGTCTTCTCACCCTTTCTGTTGTGCATGTGAACCCTGAAAAGCCTCATAGAGCAACTCACTACACTGAGCACAGGACGCTGTCTGTGCGAAGGACAGAGGCCACCAGTGACAGCTGGGGAGACTGACTGCATGGAGCCCGTAAGTGAGCGAAGAGGTGCACTCTGGGTGGGTTCTGACCCTGACAACAGTCGGGAAAAGTGGTTTGACTTTTCTTCCTTCCATTTTCAATGCTGAGAAAAGGGACACGTCCTTAAGTGTAGAGCTTAAGTATAGATACACTCTTTAGGGCTGAAATTTCAAAACAAAATAAAAATCCAGCCTTCTGCATCCCCAGGGACGTCCCTTGGTGATCCACTAAAGCCGCTGTCCCTTACTCCCTCGACTCCTAACACCATAGACAGCTTTGCCTGGTTTGGAATTTTCACAAATGGACTCCCACAACATTCTCTTTCAGGACTCTGGCTTCGTTCTCCCGCAGCGCTTTGTAGGGCTCACCTATGGGGCTGGTGTAGCCTAGCTCAAACAGTCTCTCTTAGCAACAGTGGTCTCTTGACTCTACATACCAGAGACAGATGGGTCCAGTCTACTATTAACGGAACCTGGGAAGAGTGGGGCTTGGGGTTGCCATGGCTAGCGCTGCTGGGAGCGCTCTTGTGGCACTCCTCTTCTGGTGCCAGACTGCACATTGCCTAGGAGAACGGGCCCCATGTGGAAAAGCTGGAGGACCCTTACAGCAAGCATCCACACACCTGCTCCACAATTCCTGTGTACAGGCATGTGCTTGCTTTGACACACATCCACGCACCCCCTCTCCCCACCGTCTGTTTCAGAACATTGCAAAGCAAATTGAAGATCTGACGGCTCTCCCTTTAAATACTGCAGTATGTGTGTTTTAATTCCAGTCCCATATCCACTCATGTTTTTCTAATGTAAAATTTACATGTATGTAATTTCTTCATAGCTACATGCACTCAGTAGAGGAAAACAGGCATGGGGTATGTATGTGTGTACTTTGGTAGTGTTATCAAACAGATTTTCAGTGCAGTGGCATCTGCTTGATTGTCAGCAAGTGAGAACTGGCTCCCTTCCCCCTTGATTTTGCCCACTCCGTGGTCCAGACATTACGTAAGCCTTAAGAAGGTACGTAGAAGCCTACTTCTCATTCTGCTCTGGGTAAAAGGGTCTCCAAACATCAGACCCTTATGTGCTGGGCTTTATTGATACTCATTTGCTATCTTTTAGATGCTGAGGATTCTAGGACAGGAGTACCTGGGCCTCTACATCAGTGCACAGTGCCCAGGCGAGACATGCTGAACGCATGTGCAGGTCCTGTGAGAAACCTGGTATCTCCTGTCTCTACAGGGCAGGAGCTGACGGCCACGGCTGCTCTCCAGAGATGAGATTAGTGCTGTCCTTATAACCAGAGAGCCATCATGGCAGTCACTCAAGCACAACAAACTGCCTGTCATCAAGGCTGCTTGGTTTCAAGGCTTAATTTAGCCCCTTCCCTGAGTTAACCCCAAATGATTCTGACTCAGGAGGAAGTGGAGGGCAAAATCAGGTCGCCTGTGTTTACATCCCGAGGACTCTGCAGCTAACCAGAAAGGCCTTTCTGAGCCACAGGAGAGAGAGCTGCAATCCTGAAGCTGGTCCCTAGTTGTTGCTAGGACATCAGCCCACCTTTCCCCATAGGAACCACGTCAGGAGGGTGCTGGACTCCCAGGGCTGTAACTGAGGGCCCCACTGGAGGGAAGTGCTTAGGACAGTGTTTTCTTATGTAACTGGGTAGGGGACAGGGGACCAACAGTGTTGACTGGAGAGCATGACGCTCTGTCTGGGAGCTCAGCCTAGAAACCCGGGCAGTGACAGAAATGGAGTCAAAACAAGCGCTTCCTCCTTCAGGCTACTTTTTTGACATTATCTGGTCTCTACAATAAAGTATGCAACACACCAAATAAAGAATAGCTCATCAATTCCAGATAGAGCTTAGAGGGATGGAGAATGTGAAAACCGTGATCGTCAATAGTCAGGAGAAAGGGGTGTGTTTGTGACCACGGAGGAGAGACAGCTATCTTAAGACAGAAAGGCTCTAACTAGGCAGACAACTATTAATTAATTCCAAGGAATTATGCCTGAGATTCTTGGTGACCAAATACTACCATAGAAATGAACCACAAAAGCTACCACCTAGGATATAAAGACATATGGTTAGTGAGTGATATGTCATGGCATATGACATATGATATACTATATATCTAACAGGCATTGCATATTAGTATCAAATCAGCAAGAAAGCAATAAGCACACAATAGAAAAGTAGGCAAAATCCTATCTAGGAACTTCTCAAAAGAGAAGCCACAGAGAAACTGAACATGGTTGTCAGACAAATGGAATTTAAAACATAATCAACTACCCTTCAAGAACCATGAGGCTGGTAAGAAAGAAAACTCCAGTCGAGGTAGCAAACACTAACCAAGGCACAAGGCTTCAGGGACACCAAATACAGGCTTCAGGGCACATCAGGCTGCCACCTTGGAAAACTGTATGGCCCCTTGTAAAGCCAAGCACACTCAACCCCAATGAGAGACACTTACCGCTCAGGACAAACCCTAACTACACCTGCATAGGCGCACACCAGGACATGTGGACAAGATCTCACGTTTGCAGGCAGTAGTGTTCATCTTAACAGGATGCTGAACACCACGCAGATGGCCATAGACCTTCGAGAGTCCTTACACTGAGGGTAGGGGGAAAGCAGGAGATGTTGGGACATCACAGGTACAACATTGAGAGGTAAAACACACTGCAGACTACAGAAGGGAGGGTACCATTTAAATGAAAAAAAAAAAAACGCAACATCACACTGTTTGGAGGCATCAACCTGATGCAAAACAAAGCAACGAAATGCCAAGGCCTTAGTAGTGGTTCCCACGGAGTGGATGGGAGGGGTGGCTGCTGACAGATGCTCTGAGAGCATCCTAAGCTGTTTCCTAAGCTGGAAACATGGCGCTTGTGTGTTATAATTTACGTTTCATAAATATGCTCCTTTTATCTATTCATTAACTAATAAATCAATTACTTATGTCCATAAGTGAATTATCCAATTAATGAATTATACTAAAATGAATATAAGAAATTACTAGAAACCACTGGGAGAGTGTATTTGCAGGTGGATGTTCATGAATGGGCAGGTGCAGGCACAGGGGTGCACAAGTTTGTGTATATGCGTGTGGGCCAGAGGTCAACCCCAGTGTTCATCTTCAGGAGCCATGCACCTTCTTTCTGGTCATAAGGTCTCTCACTGAGACCCAGGGCTTGAATATTAGGCTCCACCGAGTAGCCCAGAAGCTCCATCTCTCCCCGCCACTGGGATAGTGCACACACCACTATGTCTAGCTTTTAAATATACAAATACTGAGGACTGAATCCAGCTCATTGTGATTGCACGGCAAGCACTTTACCCACTGAGCCAGCTCCCCAAGCCTCAAATAGAAACAACTTTAAAAACAACAATAGGGTTTTAAGGCCTGCCGTGTTAACTGTCAAAAGAAACCCTTCCTTGTCACCAGAAAGAGGGTCATGATTCTGCAAAGACAATACTGTTCACAGCCTAGCATCCCCAAGGTGGAGAATTGATGGCCCCTTACTTTTGAGCAGACTCAGCAAGCTGGTCTAATGCTGGGCTGCTCCTGCTAAACACACTGGAGAGTTTTAATCGCTTGCCTAACTGGGATGCCCGTCTTGGGAAATAAACCTGGAGTACACAGTGATACAGTGTTCCTGTGGTCTGGGTGTGGAGGCTGCAGGAGAGCTGGGAGAATAGACCAGAGTGAGCGTTCTGTGTGCTTGCTGGAGTTATAGCTGGTCAAGATAGGGGCACCAAGGATGCTCACTGCTGCTCACGGCATTGCCAGCATCCACGCCTTCGTCTATGTATCAGAATTTTGGGTTTCTTCTGGAAAATTACCCTCCATAATGGATGCTATCAGTCATGGAATTGAAGGGATGGCCTGCATCCGGCTAAGCTTACCAAACAGATGGTCTCTTTCTATACTCAACTTTAGTAAGAGAAACAAGGTGGGGCCATAGCAAACTGATCCATACACCCTGATAATCAAAGATTCATCCTAGTCACAGTGTCCGGAGGAGATCCCACCAACTGCTGCCTCTTGGAATCAGCCAAGCTTGGCTCACCATCTCCTTGTGCCCCCCCCCCCAGAGCAACCTCCATATTCCTCCCATGAAAATACTGAGTTTGCTTAGGCGATTTGGAACCCGTTGTGATCGGTAACTATCCCAGGTAACCAGAGAGCAGTTACTCTTCCAGACGGATATTCCAAGTTACTCTGTTTTTAAGTCTTCATCTGATACCTTCAGGAGGTATCAGATTCCCTGAGGGGAGAGCCTGACCTTTTAACATTGCAAAAACAGCATCATCATCATCTACAGAGTTCAGATTCACGAACTAGGCAATGGAGCTATTTAAAAAAAACTGTGGAAAATCTGTTTCTAAGTAAGTTTGCACCTTCGTGCTGGATTGTCCCTAGCCATATGCAGCTGCACACAGACTGGAGGCTGAACATGCCTGCTAGAACTCTCTGGAGTGTTAACAGTCGTCTCCCCACCATCCTGGAATTTCCCACCTCTCAACACAGCTGATTCCACCTCCCGACAGCTTATCCAGGAACACTCTTCTTTGCCTTAAAATAAAATCTCTTTACTAAATCTTGTACCCACTGGGGCCATTTTAAAAATGAGTCACGAAGTCAAAGTAAGTCCCTATCATCCTCAGCAACAATCCTGCTTTTGAGAAATTACCATCGATCGCTCTGGCTTCAGCTACAGCAGGGGACGCTATCCTGTCTCCATGGCTGAGCGGCTGTGTGATCTGGTCAGGACGCTGCATTCCTCAGAGTCCCAGTTTCCTCTTTGGCATGAGGGGCAGTAGGTAGCTTGTAGGATGAAAGATAAGGAATGCACACTTGCACAGTCAAGCAGGGAGCTGCTCTGATTAGAGGTGACATCGACCGAGACACCTCATGGTCCTCCATCTAAACCCCTGCTTGCTTCTTTCTACTCATCCAGAGAGTCCACCTCATCACAGTTCTCTCGGGAAGGCTCAAACAAAAACACAGCATTACTATAGGATAGATATCCCAGGCTACACACAGGAGAAGCCACCCTCCTTTCTTCTGGAATGTTATGACATGGTCAAGTCTCTCCCTCTACTCTCCAGGCAGAGTACGAAGTACAGCAAGAACTTCAGCTGGCTCCTCAGTGACTCCGGGACAGCCAGCTTCAGGTGTCTGTTGTGGTTTGTTCTAGTTACTTTCCTGTGGCTGTGAGAAAACTCTAATCAAAAGCAACACAGGAAAGGAAGGGCTTATTCGTTTCCAGGTCATGGTCCATCACTGAGGGAAATCAGGGCAGGAACTCAGCAGGAACTGAAGCAGAAACCACGGAAGAAGGCTGCTTGCTTTCTTATATAGTCCTGACCCACCTAACCCGGATGCCGCCCATAGTGCACTGCACCCTTCCGTACTATCTTTGGTCAAGGTAGTATCTCATGGGCATGGCACAGACCAATCCAATCTGAACAACTCCTCACTGAAGTTCCACATTTACATTTGAATGTAGAATGCCTCCCTTGGGCTCAGGCTCGGGTATTTGAAAACTTGGTGGAGGTGTTGTGGTGCTGTTTGGGAAGACTGTGGAGTCTTTAGGAAGCGGATTGCCTGGAGGCAGTGGATCAAAGCAGATGGGCGTGGAGGTTTCATAGCCCAGCCCTATGTCCCTTTCACTCTCTGCTTCCTGACTGCTGTTTGCAGTGTAACTGTCTCCTGCTGGTGCTGGCACTGAGAGGGACCCATAAGACCTGGAACTGTATGCCAAAGCAAACCCTCCTTTCTTTAAGTTGCTTTTGTTGGGTGTTGTATCTCAGCACCAAGAAGCATAATCAATACAGCCCCTACACAGGCTCTAGCGTGCTCGGACCAGAGGCAACGAAGTTCCTTCTCTCTACACTTGTTTCTCAGAGGAGCATGCTAAGAACTGGAGAGCAACCCTGGCAAAGCCAGCGCATGACCGACAGGAAACTGAGGACCCAGAGAATGCCGGTGCAGCAGTTAAAACACAACGGTGGCAAAGAGCATGTGGCAAATGAAGTCATGCACATGAAGGGGAGACAAAGGGCCTTAAAATCCAGGTCCACTTATGATTGTGAATAATAATTTTAAAAGCCTTACTTGCATAGAAAACAAAAGCATGCCTGGAGGAAAATTCAGAAATTTTCTGCAACATGGTTGATTGTTATTTTACTCGTGTCGTGTTCAAAGCAATCGATAAGTAAGTAAATAAAACAATGAAGACCCCAAGCACGTCTGCTTGATCACACTCTTAGGAGAACCTCAGCTTTCAGAGCGAGGCACCCACTGTCAGTTGCTGCTGGAGAAGCAAGAGAGGGGCTGGAGCTGGCCATGGAAACTACAAAAGATGAAGGTTCTGGAGGTGCTGAAGTGTTTCTCTTGCAGGTAGGAGGACCCAAGTTCAATCTTCAGGATCCACAGCTTAAGAAACGGCCAGGGGGACCAAGGAGATGGCTCAGTGGGTAAGCTTGCTTGCTGCCTAAGCCTGAGGACTCCAGCATGGACAGGAGGGGAAACAGAGTCAGATGGGAACTGCTGGCTATGAGTCTAGCAGGGAAATAGTGAACTCCAGGTCTAGCAAGAGACCCTGTTCCAAAAGAATAAGGCAGAAAGCCACGGAGGACACCTGACATCTTCCTCTAGCCTCTGCATGTTCACATGGGTGTGTACATACACACAAGTATAAGTCACGTGTTTATATGTTTATAGTCCCGGCACTGGGACATGGAGACAGGTGGATCTCTGGGTCTCATTGGATAACCAGATGGCTCCAGGTCAAAAGGAGAATCTACACCAAAAAACAAGGTATATGGCTTCTGAGGTCGAGCCCTCAAGAGGAACACACACGCACACACTCACGCACGCACACACGCATGCATGCACACACACATACACACACAGAGATGAAAGTCTCAATACTCTCTGGACGTGCAGAGCTATTTACCTGGAGCAGGTGTTGGTGCAGTGTCCTTTCACCCCAGAAGGTACATCTCAGAATTCAACCTTTGCCCCTCAGCGTGGGAAAGGGATCACATGCTCCAGAAGGGGAAGGAGGAGACCTTGCATCCTTGCACAGTCCCTGCATCCTTGCTCTGCAGTCAGTCACCCGGCTCAATTGTCATTCCAAGCACTTCCCTCCTAAAACATCTTACATGTTGGGACGAGGCGGGTTCATTCTGGCCCTACTTACAAGGACAAGCTGCTGCCTTTAAATTCAGACTATTCAGTTGATGGGGCTAGTGAATGGTGCTGGAAGGCCGGGGCAGCATCAGCTTTTCCCTCAAGAAAAGACCTCAGCAATCTCCAAAATCACAGTAGCCCCTGGGGACCCGAGGCCAGTCCGCCTTGAGCATCCTCTGAGTATAACAATTAGCCGAATCCTTTACTAAGCGGTGGGGTTACACGAACGGCAGGCAACATCTGTGTCTTAAGGTCTAAATGCAAGCAGATCATGAAGGCCATGTGAGTCCAGGGTACTACAGAAACTCAGAATGGAGTGTCTGACTGCCTGGGATGGCAGGCCAGGAATCACTCTGGCAAGACAAGTAGTCTCAGCCAAAGTGGAAAAGGAGAGTGGGATTAGCCTATGGAGTGCAGGGGAGGCCATCTAGGCGGGAGATTGACAAGCATAAAAGAAAAGGGAATATAAACACACAGGGTGCTATTGCAATGCTAGGCCATGAAGGTCAAGGGGAGGTAGGAGGGGCTGAGCTGGAAGAAGAAGCAGGGATCATAGCTGGGGCCCTATAAGCTTCAGAAAGCAATTTTTGAATTTATTCGGTAGATACAGCAGTGACATGGATGTTCATTTCATATTTATTTTCTCAGTCACACACATTCCCTGTTTACACTCCCTTGTATGCATGAGATATTTCCTAATAAATTTTTAAAGCTCAATTAGCCTCTCAAATCAAACCACAGTAAGCAAACACTGCTAGTTTGCTCACTGGGTAAAACACAGCCCCTCGCCTCCGGCTCTGCCAATGTTGCTCACACGGATCCCACTTCCTGCTTTCCTGGCTCTCAGGGCCTGAGCTGGGAGCCCTGTGCAAGTGGCCAATCCTGTGCTCACCAAGGTCTCCATGGGTCAAACTCCTCTCCCTGGGTCTGTGCACAGCTCAGCTGGCCACAGAATGGCCTGGTGTTATTAGAGTTACCTGAAGGGGGTGGTACCCAGATTGTCCTGCCTGCCATTGGCATCCTCCCTATCGCCCCCAGAAGCTTCTAAGAGCCACTGAAGACAGAAAACATTTGTAAGACAATTAGTTTGCTTCACAGAGCGTCAGAATTATGACTATTAATTAGAGCACTGACTCTCTAATTGTCACGGAGCAGCTGGATCTAGTCCTGTACTCAGTACTTCTCATGATGTGCCCAGCTACTACTTTCCAGTTACATAAGACAATGATAGTCACAGCTATCTAGTAAGCAAGAGTGTGGAGCAGGCCTTCATGGTCTTCCACCTATCCACCCAGCTTCAGAATTAGAGATTGAAAGAGAGACAAGATACAGACATGGTAAGATTTTGATTCAATTTAGGTTTTTAAATTTAATGACAGTAGTATATACAACTGCATGCCAAGAATCTCTAAAAACTAATTTAGCATTTACCATATGTCAAGACCTGTTCTAGTGTATTGGGATGTACCAGGAGAAACAGACAGACATTCCTATTTTAGAAACAAGGTCTTCAGACTGAAAACGGATCCCTGAACACCTACACCAAGGCAGGCAATGTTTGTATGCACCAGGAATATAACTGTGACTAAAGAAAAGAACTCAGCAGAAACTTGAGTCAGAAACTGTACTGATGCAGCTCGCAGTTACCTATCTCCTTGCCTGTCAAATGCTTCAGATGCCACCTTCCGGGCCTGTGCCTCTCGGTGCAGTTCATTTGCTTGCACCACTTCCTGCTTTACATAACTGCTGATCACCCTCAGAGGTGCAGGCTCAGCAGCATCTCTGGGACCCTTTACTCAGGCTGCATCTGAGCATCTCTTGTCCTGGCATGCAGGCTTCCCTTTACCCTGTCCTTCTGCACTAAGCAATGAGCTTGTTTAAGGCGGATGATTCATCTCTGCAACCTCCAACCCCTGGGTTGGGTATGAGGACACCATGGTACTCCAGGAATAAACAAACTAATGGTGGATGATGGATAGACTGATGACGAGCAGATGAATAATGGAAGGATGAATGATGGATGGATAAATATAGATGCAAATGATGAGTAAATGTATGAGTGGATGACGGATGGATGGATGGATGGATGGATGGATGGATGATGGATAGATGGATGGATGGATGACGGACGGATGGATGGATGGATGGGTGGGTGGATGGATACATGGATGTATGGTGGATGGATGATGGATGAATAGATACATGGACGGATGATGGACAGATGATGGATGGATGATGGATGGATGGATGATGGATAGATGGATGGATGGATGGATGGATGGATGGATGGATGGATGGATGGGGGAGGGGGGATTCACAGGCAGAAATAAAGTTACAAGGAAAGTGCAGGAACAGGATGGTGAAACCAGGTGGTGAAACAAGGCAGCCTGGACTTCTAGCTGGATACCACTAAGTATGGATATCCAGTGAAGAAAATCTGTTTCAAAACAACCCTGTTTCCTGGATCACCAGTCAGGGTCAGTCAGGTGGTGTGTGTGTGTGTGTGTGTGTGCGCGCGTGTGTTTGCTGGGGGTGGGGCATAGGGGAGACAACAAGGAGTCCTTTGCCTCAGGGCTAAGTGAAAGACTGTCCCTTCTGGTTCAGCAATCTCTCTCTCTCTCTCTCTCTCTCTCTCTCTCTCTCTCTCTCTCTCTCTCTCCTCTTACCATCTAAAAATTATGACACCTATGGGTGTCAAACTCTAAGTTTGACACTAGGCGTTCACAGACAGGACTCAGTTTCCAGCCCTGCTTGCTCCTCAGGAAAGCACGATCAGTTCCCCCAGGATGAGTTTGCGCGTGCGCACTAGAACCATGGGAGATGACACTGGCCAGGAGCCCCTGGTGGACCAGCTTATTTTCTTTCTTACCTTGAAGTCTGATGACAAGAAAGGTCAGTTCACTCTGTGGTGAGATTTAAAAAAAAAGGCTTGAACGCCAGTATAAAGAGAACAAACAGCTCCCCGTACCACACTTAAAGGCTAAATTAATCAGCGTTTCCCTTACTCAGGGAAAGAACATATTTTTAGGTGTGGGAAAAATTAATTATATCTGACTAAACTTCCCAGAGGAATGCAAGCCATCAGGTAGTCCTGAGGCAAGGGCATGGAAACCAAACAGGGGACATGAGACTCAGTCTTGAGGGACCTGTCGTCCGTCAGAATGCTGCCACCTCGCCTGCCCGCCTGCCACCTCCTCTGAGCCACAAGCCCTACTGACAAATCAGCGGATTCCATTTCACCCAGAGGACAAACGAGACTCGAGGGCAATGGTGGGGATTTGCATTCATGCTTGGCTCCGGGGAGATGTGCCGCAAAGCTCGCACAAGCCTGGGTGGCGATAGCATCGGGAGGGGACACCTTTGTTTTTAATACACGTCTCATTGTTGGTTAAAGTGCTGAGACCCTTCTGAGCGAGACTGTAATTCTCAGCTCTGACCAGAGATGCCCAGGAGGAGCAAGGCCAGCCCAGCACAGCTGGTACTCAGATCTTGGTCAGCTATGCTATCCTTCAATGGAAAGAACCAGAGCTGCTGGGAGAAGAGCCTGACTCTGGGATGAAAGAAGGGCAAATTCAAGGTGGATTCTGGACACCCTGTGGTATTACAAAGTACGGAGACACTCAAGAAAAGATGGGCGGGGGGTTGGCAGAGTGCCAGCGCAAACCCGAGCATCCCCCAGTGGCTATAGTTGGGACAGTGTGAACAAGGAAACCACCACAGTGTTCGACGGTAACTCATAAAGAAAAATACACACCCACAAGTCTTTATGGGTACAAATGTTTACATAAAAGAATAAACGTGTGGGTGGGTCAGTTGTTTCTTTCAGGAGAGCCCTAGATAACACATGCAAAAGGAAACAGATGTAAACAGTCGCCACAGGCAACAGCACTATACAGTAACTGTGGACCAGATCCTCTGAAGGATGCTAAAACCAGTGAGGAATGTTCGACAGGAAGATTCACACAGATTTACATCCTGTCAACTGTTGCTTTCAGGGTAGTCATAAAGATGGTCACTCTACTGGTCTGTTAACCAAGCAGTCAAGGTCAACTTCACCATGGAGATACTGACATCACACACCCCAGCATGAGGGACCAAGAAGGACACGACATAGCTCCAGGGGAATCTGTTCTGAAAAGTTCAACCTTATCCAGAACTAAGCTGAGAGACAGACACTGGACACAGTTGCTAAATTCTGAAATGCCAAGGTCGTGAAGACGAGGAACTGTCACAGGTTGGGGAGATTGAACAACGGTGTTCACCACCTGCAAGGACTAATGTACTGGGGTCAGGAAAGATGCAAATCTGAGAGTGACCTCGGTAAGATAGTTGCATTGTTTTTTAAATCCAAAACCCCCCAAAAGAAGTAGTTCAAGAGATGGCAGTGTCCACTTCCTGTGTGGTCCGTCGAGCCCAGACACCAGATACCCAGAAGGAGCCTTCATTGCTCCAGCTTCAACACCATCTGACTCCAGAGCCTGGGAGAGCCATGTGAGAAAAGACCACTGGGGCCAATCAGCACACACCACAGAGCCAAGAAAGAGACTAGCAAGTGTTTGGGTTCCTGCTCAGCACTTTAGGATGAATGGCCAGTTACTCAGCAGTGGACACAGGACGGCAGGCTCAGAGAAGCTGTTTGCCATCCTAAGAGAAGTGTTTCCTTCAAGCACTAGCAAGGGATTTTGGTGACATCTGAGAAACAGGCAGGGTGGAGCCAATGTTAGTTAGGTTTCTATTGCTGTGAAGAAATACTGAGACCATGGAAACTCTTATAAATGAAAATATTTAATTGAGGGGGCTCGCTTACAGTTCAAAGGTTCAGTCTGTTATCATCATGATGGAGAGCAGGCAGGTGTGGTGCTGGAGCTGATGAGAGGCCAACATCTTGACTCAGAGGCAACAGAAAATTGACTAACTGCCACATTGAGGGACGCTTGAGCAAAAGAGACCTCAAAGCCAGCCCCCTCAGTGACGCACTTCCTCCAACAAGTCCACACCTCCTAAAAGTGCCACTCCCTTTGGGGGCCATTTGTTTTCAAACCACCACAGAGCCCTCTGGAGAGCAGAAAAGAATATGAACCTCAATGTTCTCATCTGCAAAGTGGAGAGAACAATTCTCTGGTCATTTGAATAAGAAATGTTAGCTGAACAGCAGACCCAGCTTGCTGAATTTGTAACTGTATCGAAAGCGCATCACTGTGTAGGGTGTGGAGGTGTGTGCTTGCTTATTCCAGAACCCCTGTGACTTCATGTCTCCGTTCTCACGGATCCAGATGGCCACGGAGTGTCTCTGGATTTGGTTTTCCCTAACAAGGACAGTCCCACCCTGCTATTCTGGCCCTGTCACCATATGCCCCGTCCTGGCTGAGCTACCTTGGACTCACTTTATTAGTTCCATTTTTTCTGACTTTCCTAGGGCGCAGGGGACGTTGTTTTTGTACTTCATATCTGCTGACATTTATTTGTGCAAGGGGGATGCACGGAAGTGCATGTGTGTGGCCAGAGGTCAAGCTCAGATGCCATTCCTCAGGAGCTAGTCACCTTATGTTTTAAGACAGGGTCTTGCCTTGGCCTGGAGCTCACTGATCATGCTATAGACTTGCTGGCCTGCAAGCCTCGGGGAGCTGTTTGCCCGTTTCCACCTCCCTAGCACTGGACTTACGAGCGCACACCACCAACCAAGTCCAGACATTGTCACATGACTTCTGGGGCTCAAACTCCAATCATAGCAAGGACTTTATCCTCTGAGCTCCCCTCGCACTCCCAGTGTTCATACAAGGAAGGGATAACACCACCATCATAGCTCATAAACGAGCAAACTGAGTTTGCAGGAGGAAGACTGCCCTCAGCAGGTCACACAGACAGACCCACAGCTGGCAGGGCACAGACAAGCCAGAGACAGACCCACATAGTCTGGACCAAGCCCATGGTCTAAGTGCGTCACTCCAGAACATCCCCGTCACACAATGAGATCATATCCTTAGCTGGTCACTGCTGCCCACATTAAATGAGGAACATTCCAAAAGCAGTTGCAAGCATCTCTCTCTCTCCCCTGTCATCCTTTATGTCTCAAAGTCACAAATAAATGCTATCTACTTAGAGATGTTCTAACACCTTAAATTCCCCAAAGGAAAAGGCAAAGCTTTTAAAGAAAATTTACTTAGGGGCCCTGTTGAGATCAGAAATCAAAGATGTTGGAGCGTGTGCAAGGGTGTGGAGACTCCAAGCCTTGGCAATATGGAGAGGACACAGTCTCCACTCTTTCCTCTAGGTCCAAGCTGAGCTGTCCCAACAGAGGCTGGCACAGTGTGGTTAGACCATGCTAATAGCAAGCAGGCTCCCCACACCACCTCATGACCGACTTGAGGGTTTCTCTTTCCAATCACCCTGAAGAGAACCATGTCTGCACAGAACAGCTTCGTAAAAAAGGTTTCCAGTGCTCAGCTCCGCCTGTGCGAATGGCTGGGCTGTGCTAGCAGTGGCTAAACAGCATACACTTCCTGAATCTCCCCTGGCAGGCGGCTACCCATCCGGATTTCACTTACTCGGGAGCATTTACATTTTAATGTGATTTCTTCCGACAGGACCAGACAGCTGGGTGGGTTTTTACCAGCTCCTGAGATAAGAAAAATCTCATCTCTGCATATGAATCCTTGCAATCATTTTTGCGTGTGCGTCCAGGCTGGAAATGGCACCTTCTGAACTCTCTGGCTGATAACTTCCTGAAGAAACAGCTACGGACAGTCAGGGAAAAGTCAGGCTGACAGTTCTGATCCAATGCTTGTCCGGAACTAATAGGGAGAAAAGGGATTTTCCCAGAAGCCACCATCACTGAAAAGGGTACACTGTGTCATACCTGCCTACCTATCTTAATTCCTCCCACGCTCTCCCTCAGCCAACCCTACATCAATGGTACTGGCCTTCTTGGCCTTTTGTGAAGGAACAATTTTAGGCCCCCACACTTGCAGTCTCCTCCAGTGGCAAAATTTGTTTAGACCTTCAAACTGGCCTATTCTACCCTGACCCCCAGAGACCACCTCCTGAGCACAGGTCCCCCAGTCCTTCACTCCGCATCACAGTGATGGTTATTGTCAATTCTCAGCTTGGCAGGTGTTAGAATCACCTCTGAGCATCCCTCTGAGGGTTACCTGAATTGAGGTAGGAAGACACGCCGGCTGTGGATGTCCCCATTCCCTAGCTGGGATCCTGAACTGTATAAATGGGGAATGGGAACTGAGCAGCAGGGGACATTCGTCACTCTCTGCTGCCTGATTATGGCGATAGTGTGACCAGCTGCCTCAAACTCCTGCCACCTCGAGCTCCTCATCATGACAGACTGTACCGTGACGTGGGAGCCAAAGCAAATGTTTATTTTTATTACAGTAAGTGGGAAAGAAACCAGGACCTTTGGCGTCCCTCCATCTTCCTCAAAGCGCCAATCACTTGGGAGCAAGTTCTGCTTTTATCCCTCGGTCCTTCCTTGAAGGTAAGCTGCATCGCAACAAAGACCTTCACTGCAGCCCCTGTGTCAAGCCCTGTCTGAGCAGACCTTGCACGAACGGGCAAGTGCCAATTCTCCAGAAAGTGAAGTTCTAGCTCCCTGGGGCTACCGTTCAGGATGACATTGGGTATCAGGAGCCTTAATCCTGGGGTTGTCATAAACCCAGTCCTAGTAGATTAACTCCCGTGGGCCACCCTTGCATGCTTGACATTTTCTGTCCCCCTCTCTCCCCTAACATCCTTTTCTGCTGTGCGCATGTGCACGCAGGTGTGGATGCATGCATGTGCGCATGCATGCGGAGGCCAGAGGCCACCTCAGTACTGGTCCTCAGGCAATTTCTATCCTTTTTGAGCCAGGGTATCTTACTTGCCCAGACTTTATCTGGTAAGCTTTGCTAGTTGGCCACCAAGCCCCGGAAATCTGCCTGTTTCTACCTCCCCAAGTGCTGGGATTCCAAGCACATGCCACCACACCCAATATTGTTGAACATGTTTTCTGGGAGTTACCGCCAAGTCCTCATGCTTACAAAGCAAGCACTTTGTTGACTGATTCATCTCCTCAGCCCTCTCTTGAGATCTTTATCTCCGTTTGGAGCCCAGCACATAAGAGACTTCCAGGAATTCCTGTCTATACGAGTACAGACATGGAGTCCTGGCCTCTGATTGTCAGAAAAGAAAGCGATATTAAAGTTTTGCTATCTGATCGCCATGGAACCCTCCCCCTTCTCTAATAACATAGCCCCGTGATACCCAGAATTCTCTTGGAGCATCCTAGAGCCTGTGGCTGCATGAGCAGAGACTTCCCAAAGCAGCAAGTAAGCCATTGGCTTCCCGTGGCTTTGGTGGGCAGAGATTGCACATGGGGCCGCACAGCAGGGCTTCCTTCTGTCTCCCTATGCCCACTCTCCCCCACAGGCTGTTTCCTACATCATCTCTTACCCATCAGAAACATGAGGTTTGAAATCAATAAATAATTATGGGAAGTAAAAAGCAGAGAAAAGGCACTTTCAAAATATAAGTAAAGAAAGAAAGAAAAAGCAGCCTCCCTCAGCCACAACTTGCTACAACAATTAGCCACACTCTCCTTAGTCTCTCGGCCTGACCACTGGACTAGGGCTCAGCTTAGCTGGTTTCATCTTGTTTGAAGGTGTGAACTGTTTGTTAAGGCTGATAATATGAAATCCAGCATAACTCACAAGTCCTTCTCTGGCCACCTACCTTGTGGTCGGTGCTAGGAGTCACCCCGGATTACAGTTTACCTGTACCCAGCCAAGAAGCTAGCACACTGGGCACAACTCTGTGCCTGAGGTAGACAGACACTGTGTCCTCATCTGCCAAGAGATCCACATATCCAGCCCAGCCCCAGTGGCCTTTGCTCATTCTGCCTGGATTCCCTGGAGCAATCCCACTCTCGTCAGTCAGCTCACTGCCTTGGGGGAGCAGCCCTGTCAGGCAGACCCCATTCAGCCTCTGCCCGTCTGTTTACATGTTTGCTTGTCTCTAAGCTACAAGGGTTTCAAGCATGAAGACAAAGACTTGATCGCTCTTGCAGCCCCGAAGCTTCTTGTATTGAAGGAGCAATTTTGCACTTATAGAGAGATTCCACATATAGCTGCCAAATAAATGGGAGCCTAAGGAAATAAATAAAAGTCCCTGGAAGTGGCTTCCTCTGAGGCACTCGCCCGAGCTTGAAGACTGAAGAACCTCTTGAAAATGTTTGCTTCCTCCTTCCTGTCAGAAACTCTGGATAAAAAAGCTCTTAGTAGCCGAAGTGACAGAATCTGAGCTGAAGTGACTACTTAACGTTGATATAAGTAGTGCTTTCCTGATTCTACGTGGTGTGGTCCAGGTTGCATGCCCTCATCACACCCACATGCTGGAATCTTAACTCCCGGATGATAGTGTTAGAAATAAAGTCTCTGGGGGAGGTAATGAAGTTCTGGAAGGTGAAGCCCTCAGGCATGGGACCAGCGCCTTTATAGGAGGGGCTCTGGAGAAAGCCCTCCTTAGAGCTATACTACAGGAACATGGCAAAGACAGAAAAACACAAAACAGCAGTAACAACAAAACCAGGTTAAATTAAAATCCTCCTGTAAGAATCTGGCCCTCGCACCAGATTAAATTAAAATCCCCCTAAAAGAACCTGGCCCTGGCTACTTGAGTTACAATGTCTTACACAGACACCTGGAACCTGACTCAACGGGGCCCAACCCCAATGGCCAGTCTCAAGAAAAAAAGTCTGTGCTGTAACACTTACTACTGAATGAGGTAGCAAGACATCTACCTGCTGATCCAAATATGGACGCCCCACAAATGACTCACTCCTTGGTGGGGTGGTCCCCTCTGTGGGAATTCACAGACTGCCTATCATCTTACAGCATATGTCATTAAGTCCTTTCTGCCTATTCATGTCTTGGTAAATTCTTTTACTGTCCACATCACAAGTAGCCAAGGTGCCATCTATGAACTGGGACGTGGGCCCTCACCAAAGCTGGTGACCCCTGGGTCTAAGACTTCCTGGTACCCACAAGGACTAAGATACCTATCAGTCTGGAGTCAGAACCCTCACTGAATATGTTCCAATGTGGTAGAGATGTCTGTCTGAGTGATCCCTGGATCCCAGGAGTCCTTTCAATGGGTGTGCCCCCAAAACAGCCAGCAGACTTACTGGGTTCCCCATGTGGTACCCAGAGTAGTATATTCTGATCCAAAAGGAAGAAGCTGGGGTTTTTAGTGGTGCTTGCCAAGCGCCTGGTATGGAATCGAAGGCCTGGCCTTTGGCAAAGGATGTTGGCTCAGCGCAAAGAAACTAATATGGCAAGATGAAATCACAGTTACTGCAGGCTGGGAACACCTTGGAACTTGGGAAAAGAGGGTGTGTTAATGGCACACTTCCCATAAGCCTATTAGCAGGAAAGGCCAACCTTCAGTCAGTAAAGCGGAAAGAATCTTGGCCCTAAAATCTACTTGAAGTCTATCAACTGCCTTGAATGACAAGTGGTATAGAGCTCAGAGAGCCTGATCTGATCGACAGACGCCCATTCCACTCTGAGACCCTAGCCAAAGATGCAGACTTTCTGAGCTTTGCTGATGGCACCCTTGGTAGGCAGGTGATTAGCTCCAGGATTCCCATGGTTACAAAACCCCCATAAACGTGGAAGCCTCACATACAAATGCATAGTATTTTCTTATGACACACACCCACCCATATATTTTATATTATTTATAAACCTTAATATGATGTGAATGCCATTTAAATCATTGTTATTCTGAGTGTTCAGCAAATAATAGCTTGAAAAAACAGTGCATATTTGGTATAGATTGTACAAGTGGCCAACCTGCAATGTGGAATCCATAGATACAGAGGCAGACCCCAAGTACCAAGGAGACTTTTCTCAACCCTGGATGAGTAGGTCTGAAAGGAATAGGGATATGTAGAAGACACAGAAGCTGACCTCTGAAGAGACAGAAATAATTCCCAGCCTGCCACAGGAGCACAAGCACTCCAGTACCCTGTGCACCTGCACCCAGCCAACGGAAATAGTTTCCAAGAAATAGGGTGATCAGAGAACAAGACAAAGCTCACAGAAAATAAAAAAGAATCAACACTGACACAGAGTGGAGAAGAAGACCAATAAACTCTACAAAAAGTAAAGAATGGGAAAACAGAGAAAAAGGTACATGGAGAAATACAGATCTATTTTGCAAGTTCTTAGAGATGGTGAATAGGTTCAAAAATGAAAGAATGGAAACCAGAATTATTTTAGTTTTAAAATAAATGTACTAGAATCCCTAAAATAAAGGAGTCCATGCTGTGTCCAAAACTATTCTCAGGGAATATATGCACACAAAGGATGAAAAAAAAATTCCTAAAACTTTCTAGAAAAAGAACACAGAGAACAGATTTTCAACAAGGAACTGAGAATCAGAATTTTTATCTGCTGTGAAGTTTTCGAAATTCTGGAGGAAATTCCTGTAGATTCACTGTGAGTGTATAATACTGGCATGCTCAGGTAGCCCCTGGTCCAAGAACTGAGTCCTAAGAGGCTCTCCTGGGAAACAGAGACAGGGAGCCCAGGTTGACCTGTCGGAGTGTTTTTCAGCCAGGTTTTCACTTATTGTAGACTGGCCTCAAACTCATTGTGTAATGAACCTTCAACTTCTGACCCTCCTGCCTCTACCATTACTGTCATGTTGCCTGCATGCCTGATTCATGAGATGTCAAGGATGCAACCCAGGGCTCCGTGCATGCTAGGCAAACACTCCACCCACTGAGCTCCACCACTGGGCTCTCTACCCATCCTGCCAGTCCCATGCCATGCTTTTCATCCTTCCTGGAATGTGTTCTGTCCTCCTCTGTTTCAGTCAAGGTTTCTATTTCTGTGAAGAGACACTACAACCAAAAGCGAGACGTGGAAGGAGAAGTATTTTGGCTTACAGTTCCAGAGGGAGAGTCCAACATGTCAGGGGAGGCACAGCAGCAGGCAACTGGAGCGAGGAACTAAGGGGTCACATTTTCAACCACATCCAGAAAAGAAAGAGAGAGAGAGAGAGAACTAGAAATGAAGTGACACTATAAACCCCAGAGAGAGAGAGAACCTAGAAGAAGTGAGGTGACACTATACGCCCCAGATCGCGTCCGCAGTGACACACTTCCTCCAGCAAGCCTCCACCCCGCAAAGGTTCCATAATCCCCCTGCCCAAACAGTACCACCAACAGGGACCAAGTGTTCAAACGTGGGAGCCAGTGGAGGACATTCTCGTTCAAACCATACGATCCCAGTGAAACATGGCAGGATGCTAAGACACTGATGGAGGACAGACAAGCAAAGAGAACATTTCAGCTCCTTCTGTGTCTCCTGGTTCAGGGCTCCAGATGTTTGCCTCTGGAGAACACACCCCAGTACACAGCTTACCCAGCTTTTGACACTTCTGTAGCAGTAAAAACGATGCCAGTGTCACCTGATCCTTTCAAGTCTTTTGCCAAGCTACAGGCAATAGCTACAGAGAGAACATGGGACAAGACACTTAAGGGAAGGACCCTGATGGCACATAGGCCCTAATGCAAGGTGAGTGACATGGAGGCTGAGACAGAAGTCAGGAGAAAGTCTGGGACATCAATGGCCTCATCTCACAAAATAGGAAGACAAGGGCACTGCCAAAGGACAATGGCAGATTTGCAGATTTGCAAAGTATCTGACAGAAGGGGCTGGAGGAAGTGGCTCAGGGGTTAAGAGCACTTTCTGGCCTAGCATATACATGGCAGTTCACTACCATCCATGACTCTACTTCCAGGGGATCTGGTGTTCTTTTCTGGCCTCTGAAAATACCAGGTATGCATGTGGTACCAAGACATACATACAGGCATGCACACATAAAATAATAAAATGAATTAAGCTTTAAAAAAAACAAAAGAACACACTTTCCACAAATAAAAGTAACTAGGAGAAGTGTGTGAAGAAATATAGATGAGTCTGGACCACTAGTATGGGGGCCAAGTCTTCCTGTTTTGAATTAGGATGCCCGTGGCAGGACAGATGGGGCTCTATCAGCCATGTGGACAGGGCTCTTAGTGTCTGCAGAAGGGGACTGGATTGCAGTGAGCGAATGAGTTCATCCGAGAAACGTTTCAGGACAGTGTAAGCATTCAATAAGTAACAGGAGTTTATTGTATGCCTGTCTGCACAATTTTATTTATCATGTGAATATGTTAATTAAAAAGTAATTTTAATACAAAGTAAAAAAAAATATATACACCAGGCAGAGCTATTTGAAGAAGTAGATGGAGTAGAGTGTGTGGCTGAGGCCCCAGAGAGGGGGAGGATGTCTTGAGGCCAAGGGTTCAAAGCTCAGCCAGGCAACACAGTGAGCCCTGGTCTCAAGACAACAACAGAAACAGTGGGGCTGGCAATATGGCTCAGCAGGGAAAGGCACTTGCCACAACACCTACGACCCGAGTTCAGTCTCCAGATTGAACTTCCGCAGATGGAAGGCGGGAACTGATTCCTCCAAGTCACCCTCTGTCCACTGCATGCTCCTCCCCAACCCCAATAAATAAATAAAATCTAATTTAAAAATGACAGGGAGCTTGTATTGGGTCACAAAGTGCGTGCTGCTGTTTTAGAGGCAGCTAAGCAGAATGAGGTTGCGGTGGGGGCGGGTGGACAGCAAGGCGGACATGGGGGAGGGCTGAGAAGAGTGAGATTCTCAGAGAGGCTTGAGGGGGAGACGCTGCCCCGGTACTGTAGAGTGCAAACTGGAGAGTTCCCTTCACGGTGTGCCAACATAGCAGGGTTTGGGGCTGTTCTGCAAATGGAAAATAAGAGTAATCACCTCTGGGGGACCCCTGCGCATTTCTGCAAACTGCACCAAGTGGAATCCATGCTTCTACTGCACTACGGGAAGGCAAACCCTGCAGGACCTTCCACCCTCAGGGGGTGAGGTGAGGTTATGGATGAGCGAGCTCTGGAGAGCCTGCTCCAGCTCATGCCCTGTGCCCAGCTCCTCCATGGAACCTTCATTAGGACAGGATTTGTCACGTCCTCTCCCCAGAACAGGGGCTGACAGAAATGTAACTGCCACAGGTAAGGTCTCCTGTGACAGACAATGGCTACCCACAGGCCTTACTCAGCTGCCTCGGGTCAGTCTGCTTCTAGGCTTTTGTTTCAGTTTCCCCGACCAACAAGGCCCTGCCATGATGCCTGACTCAGTCCACAGTACTATCTTGCTAGCAATCAGTTTCTGGGTTGTTTCTCCTGGTGCCAGCTACAGACTTCTCAAGACACAAGAAGGAAGGCTGGTGTTGTATGGAGAATCGCAACACTGCAGTCTGCCACTCACTCAAGGTATGACATTCCCTGCTTTCTCAATGATTCTATAATTTCTCTGATAAATGTTTTGATCAAATGCCAGCCTGGGGACAGTTTCCATGTTTAAAGCTGGAAATTCAACGGGTACATGAGCAGGCATTGTGATCTATCACAGCCCGGAGACCTGGCCTACAGGAGACCGCCACAGGTCAGGGAGAAGGCGGCAACCCATCTGGGAGATGAAGGAATGAAGGAGGGGCAAAGAGGAACCTGTTCTTGGGAAAGCAACGGCGCATGCTGTGTCTCAACCCAAAAGAAGTTCCGAGGGCCAGGGTGCTGGTAGTGAGGAAGTTTCCAGAAAGCCAAATGGATGAGGTAAGAGACACAGATATGCAACACGGGGAAGAGCCTGAGACACTGGAAAATTCCAGCTCAGTAGGAAAGTTGGACAATTTAAGAATCCATAATGGCAGAGGGGCTACCCTAGGCAACTCAGCGGTGTCAGGGGTTAGGGACCACCGAGTAAGGCACAGGTTGACTCCTCTGTCCGCTGCCTGGATTTTGGTTAGCTTCATTCTAAAACTCTTCATATTCTCTCTCCCCTCTCCCCGTGCACATCATAAATATAAAGTATGTATGCACATCCCCAACACCCGGCACACATAGAGACGCAAACGCATAAACACATACATTCACACAGACTCACATAGATACAAACATGTAAACACACACATAGACACACAGGCAGACAGACACACACATACACAGACATTCACATACACAAACACACACACGTATACAGAGACACACAGACAGACATAGAGATACACATATACACACAAACACAGAGACACACAGAGATGCACACATATATACAAACACACAGAGACACACAGACATATACAGACACAGAGACACACAGACAGACAGACATAGAGACACACATATACACACAAACACAGAGACACATACACACATATACAGACATACAGAGACACACAGACACACAGAAACATAGACACAGAAATACATATAGAGACACACACACAGAGATGAACAGAGACACAGACAGATACGCATACACACAGATACACACAGACACATAAACACACAGAGATATACACAGACACACACACAGAGACAGACACGCATTTGCACACAGACACACACGCATTTGCGCGCGTGCACACACACACACACCCTTTGCCAGGACAAGCTCTTTGAATGCTAGGATGAACATTACTACCAAATCCATTCTGCATATGAAGGAGTCTGTGTGTCTCCCTTCAGCCCTAGGCTCCAGCCCGCCCTACCAGCCTGAGCCAAACCCAAGCAGGACTGGCGGAGCACTATCCCCCCAGGCTCAAACACAGGTTCTCACACCAGAGTTTTCCCTCATTCCCGAGGCTCACAGCAGCACCCCCTCCAGGAGCAGTTCAGAACCTCCTTCCCAGGATACAGGCAGGCTGTGTACTTCTTGAGGTTCCTTCTGCTACAGCAATGCCCCAGTTCTCCAAGAGCTAGCTGTTTAGCCTGACTCCCCTGTCTGCACTCTCTCTGTGCCCTGGGCTCCAGCCCAGCACCAGCAAAGACGTGCTTGGCAGATACAGGCGGGTGGGCACTTCCCAACATAAATAAGCTGACAGACAGCAAGCAGAGGTCTGCTGAGATGCAGCCCCCACCCCTGGGATCTCTGTCGCTTCTTTTCTGTGACTACTCTACCCAGTGCCCCCTCAGCCATCTAGATTAGGGCGAGGCTAGCAGACTCACGATCCAAGAAGTACCTCAGTGAGCTCAGAGAAGCAGGTCAACCAGTGGGGCGGCTTGTTCTCTCCAGGTCGGCCCTGGAGACTTTGTGTTTTATGTAAAAACCGAAAAATCTATAGACCCACCGCTCAGTACCTGCAGAAGGTCATGGGCTTTGTTCCAAATCTCCTTTCTCAGTTGACTGTGAACTGCTTATATCGAAAGAAAAAAATACCTTGATGAGAGTGGAGGCTGCCAGTGGCCATGGGAACCCAAGGTCTAGAGCCCTGGCCCTGAAGAATGAATGCCTTCCTTCCTGCTATTCCCCCCACAAACCTGGTTCTTGCAGGTTAAAGAAAGGGGAACCCCAAACACGCTGGACTCTAGGAGAGCATGACTCTGTCTAATTTTTCGAATCTATTTAGGGTCCCCAAGATGCAGCGCATAGCACGTGTTCAATGTGGGCTCTTTACTAACATGACTGCCTCCTCCCCAAGGAGAGAAATTTACTGCAAAATGTCATTTTACTTTATTTTATTTTTTAATCAAAAAGAGACCAGGGCCGAGGATATGGGTTCTTTTCTTCCAGCCCCTCTCTCCACATCTGGCTAGACGTTAACGGCACACCTGAAGACAGAGGTCCCAGCCTCTCTGCTGGCCGGGTAACCTGCCTGGCCCCACTGCTCAGCTGCTTTACTCACTATAGTGACAAGGGGTTCAAAAGCAGATTAAAGAAGGGTGTGCTTGTTTTAGTTCACATTTCGAGAGCAGAGTCCGTCGCGGTGGGGAAGGACAGTCACTTTGCATCTACATTTAGGGAACAGTGTGAGAGAGAGATGGATGCTGAAGCTCACTGTCTCTTTTTTATACAGTCCGAGATGCCACCCATCTCGTGACGGTGCTGCCTAGTCACGGTGGGCATTCCCACTTCCATCAACTCAGTCTAAAAATCCCCTCACAGACATGCCCAGAGGTTCATTTTCATGGTGACTCCAAATCCCACCAAAGCGAGAATCAAAATGAATGACTACACCTACCCTACTGAGACAGCAGCATCAGGCTGCTCTGACCCCATAGTAGACAAGGGTTTCAGGGTGCCTGGATTTCCTGGAGTCCCCATACTTCTCTTTGCTAGGTGGGGCCTCAAACCATCCGCCAATGAAGAAACAGGCCCATTGAGGCAGGGCTAGTACCTACACGGTGCATTCATGTCTTAGAGCTGCCGGACATGTTTAACTTTAGATATAGTACCCGTGGGAACTTTGAGATTAGCTGGTCCCTAGACTCTGCCTCAGAACCAGGCCTTCTTTAGTGTGAGCCTAGATATCAGCACTTTTCAACGGCTGCCTGTTAGAATGTTCTAGAATACCTGAGTTGAGTGCTCCCGTGCCTGAGCAGGATGCTTGCAGTACTGGCATCTTTCTTGTTAACTGAGACTCCTGGCTGCTGAAGGAGTCCAGGGTTCCTCAGCAGCAACCTCTGACCTCAGCAAGCCCATAGACGGCTTTGGAAATCAAGAGAGAGTCAAACTCCCAGTCCTCAAGTCTCTAAGGACAGCCACTTGGGGCCACCGTGGAGTCCACTGTGTAGCAGCAACATTTTTCTTACAGAGCCAGGCCATGTGTGGTTTTAGCAAGGCTGCTCCAGGCTCCTGTCTCCTAGAGTCCAGAACTACCCCTCACCCACCCACCTCTGCTGTCTCAAGCCATCACAGTTCTTGCCCAGAATCCTGTGCTGCCCCTACCCCTTCTCCCATCCATCTATATCCCCTTCCTTGAGTTTCTTGCAGTTTCTAGAAGAAGGACAAACATTGCAAAACTCCAGAGGACTCCTGTTCCCTGTCTCTGGTGCCCTTAAGTGAGAAAATCTCCTTACGTTATGGGATGAGCCAATCTAGGCAGGCTGACTGGCTTGAGAACACAACACCCCCCTCAGACATCCGCCTGTAATCGTGACAAGGTTTTTTTCATAGGTCCACCTCCTCCACACCCACAAGCCCACAAGCAGATTGAATGTGGCCACACTACCCCACATGCCTCCAACAAACACATGGGGACACACGATCTTCTACCGTGCTCCTCAGCCAAGCACGTCCCAGCTCTAAGGCAAGGACTGGCATAGTCAAGGACAAGAGCAGCAATCCTACAGAGTGGGGAATCTCCCAAGGGAGTCTCACATGGCCCTCAGGAGGCAAGGAAAGTTGAAAACACACGCAAGCTCCCACATGCCTGAAACCGAGGAGAGGACACACACGTGTCACTTGGTGAAGAGAATCAAATGAACGGACAGTTCAAGCTCCTAGTCCATCCCCAAACACAGCTACCCCTCAGCCACACTGAGGTCGATGACACCCTAGCCAGTCAGGGGCTGCCAGAAGCCCTGGGGAAAATGACACATGCTGCTGAGGGAAGGGTAGCCTTGCAGACACACACTGTGCCCAAGCTACCACCCACTCACTGTGCCAGGAGTTGGCAGTGGCCCCAAACAGATGCCAAAGCAGCACAAACTGTCTCCGTGGCTCCAAGCTGGCAGCGGCAGGAGCTATGCCTATCCTGGCAGAGGGATGAGGGGGCACAGGGCATTACTGGGACATTCACAAAGCCGACCCAGGCAGGAGACAGTGAGGCCTCAGCGTGAGACAGCACTGAACACTCATAGAACCTTCTAGCCGAGAGTTAGGGGACCTTAGGCATACTGTCTGCTATAACGTGAGCGTCAAGTCAAATCCTAGCCAGCAGTCCTGCTTGACGATGCAATCAAGTTAAGATGGGATCATGCTGGATTAGAGTGGGCCCTGAACCAGACTCATGGCATTATAAGGGAAAGAGACTCATGGCATTATAAGGGA
>JABTXL010000483.1:126893-162964 GCA_025134845.1 Neodon shergylaensis | reverse complement strand
AGACTCATGGCATTATAAGGGAAAGAGACTCATGGCATTATAAGGGAAAGAGATGGACGGTTGACCGGGGACACACAGGGAAAACGTGATGATGACAGGAGCAGAATAGCACTTCTATTAATCAAGGGTCAGCGAGGACTGCTGGCCACCACCACAAACTGGGAAAAGGCAAAGAGTGGAGGGGGCTGTCCTCCCCTGGATCCAGCATGGAAAGCAGCCTGGCCAGCCTTGCTTCTAACCTCCATACTGTGAGACAGTTCATTGGCGTTCTTTTCAGCTTGGCTAGTGTACTTCTAGGGCGGGCTAGGGAGATAAACCTGGCTCCACGCGTACGTGTGTGAGAGCCTGAGTTCAGGTCTCCCGAACATAAACATAAAGCCGGGTACGATGCTGCCCATGGGTAACCCCAGTGTTCCTGTGGGGAGGTGGAAAGAGGAGACTCCTGAGGCTGAGACCCAGCTGATTTGGTACATACAACAGTGATCCACAAGGCGGAAGGTGAATATTGACATCTAAGATTGTTTTCTGATGTACACGCCGTGACACGAGCCTGCCCAAACTCATAGATACAAATATATATGCAAGAGTTAAAAAAGAAAAACCTCCCCACAACTGGGAACAAGGGACCGCCAGAGTTACAGGTGAGCGCTCTCCCTACAGCATAGGAGCAGGTGTCCAAAGGTGACAGGTTTCCTACGATGCTGTCACAGGTAACTTGACAAGAGACGGCTCTGATTCTCACTGTTAACCCACTTCTTAGAAAGTGAGTGACCCAGAACTATCTCCCCATGAGGCCTCAGCCTGTTTCCTCATTTGTCATCTTGGGCCATCGTGAAAGGGTTGAACAAACAAGATTCACGACAGGAATCCAGCTGAGTGAGGACAGAATTTCTTCTAAAACACCAGGGGGGTTTTGCAGGAAAGGTCTCAGCACTCAAAGTCACAATGGCATCACACCTTTGTAGCTCAGGTTTTCTACTGTGTGTCTGTTTGGGACAATGTTTTGCTATACAGCCCAGGATGACCTCAGACGTGCAGCAATCGTCTTGATTCAGCCTCTCGAGGGCTTGGATTACAGGTGTGCACCACCAAGCCTGGCTCAGCCTGCATTCTCTGACTCAGAGGTCAGTAACGGAGAAAGCATTCCAAACACTCGTCTCTCACATTGCCAGAGGATATCTTCCTAAACCACACACCGGACGGTGTTGCTTCCCTACAATACAGCCTTGACCAGCTCTGGACATAAGCCAACTCTTCTTGTTGCTGTCAATGTCTGGACTTTAAGCTGAGTGAGCTCCAGGACTATGAAAGCCTTCAGTCTACAATGCAAGCCCACAAACACAATTCACTTGGGTCTACAACCAAAGCCTTAGCTGGGATAGAAAAAAAAAGAAAAATAAGGGCAGTACATAATGACTAATTAACTTCACTAACTATTTAAAAACAATTACTCTGGCAAATCCTAGTATCAGGGTCTTCCTAGTCTTTAAATCATTTATCATATGATAATATTAAAATCGTAGGCTGGTTTCTCACGGATGCATACAGCAAGCAACTCAGCAGCTGCTACGAAGCAGTCCTGAGACAGAGAACATGCCACCTTCAACTCCCCCACCCTATATGCCCTTCCTAGGGAACACATCACCTTAACAGCCCCAGGAGATAGCTCTCCCCATCATGGCACCCAGTGACTAGCTGTAGCTTTGGCAGGCCATCATCTTCTTGTGTAGGAACCAATGTGTCTAAGGAGACTGAATGAGCCATGAGGTCGTGAAGATACAGGGCTAAGGCTACCATTACAGAGTGACTGCTATTTGTATATCTGTTCAGAGGAGAGACAGAAAGTCAAAGCTGGGAGAATGGGGGGCATAGGAGACAGCAGTGCCCCATGGTGGGGACAGAGAGCACCTGATCTTCCTCAGAGGAGTGGCTGGTTACCATCTCGTCCCCTCTCATGCAAACAGACTGAACATATTGCTTTGAATTCATGAAATGCCAATTTCATATCAAAACTCCTCTGTCGCCTGCAGCCATTTGTCTGTTGGGTTTTCTTGTTTGCCTTTCTGACACTGAGTCTCTGAGGACAGGGTTCAGGCAGCCCCTGTGAAAGACCCTGTCACAGAGCAGCTGTTAGTACAAAACAGATGAGGGGACCATAAAATCAGAACCTGGTTAGGGATGTGTGGCGCCAAAGACAGGGAGATCCAACAGAATGCTCATTCTCCATTGTCTTTTAGGGAAAATGAGAGAGGGCCTGCCAGGGCTCTGCTCTCAGAGACCAGCCAAAAGCCAAGGGAGACAACTTTTAGCAAAGGCAGGCCTGTCCCCAGTAAAGGACCTACAGAGAGGAGGCTCTGGGTGCTGGGAACGGATGGGGGCTTGCTCAATGATGCAGAGAAGGACTTAGAAGATTCAGGCTGGAAGAGGAGTATGGCCAGCAGTAGGGACCAGGAGGGCAGAAGGAAGTGGGAGGAGGTGGGGGGGGGGAGGGGGCAGTTCTGACTCCTCTCTCCATTAGCTGTGGTAGGCACGGTGCCCAGGGCCCACACAAATGTACTGTTTCTTGCAAATCAAAAGAAAAAAATGTAACACTCCTATGCAAATGCACACACACACACACACACACCAGTTTTAGGGTAGAAGAAAGCACATTAGAATATTCCTCCTTATATTAACGCATGTGTCACATGACACATGCAATATAAAACATAAATTACAACACACACGGTGGAGGGTGGGGAGAGAGAGAGAGAACCTGTATGAAGACAAAGTCTTCACGCCCTAAAAGAGGACAGCTGTGACTGTCAGCTGAGGAAAAGGAGATGAAGAACCAGGATGAGGAAGGTGGTTGGTGCCAGGCCTGGACCAAGAGCTCTCTCACCTGAAGAGGTAGCACCCTAACCACAAAGCAGATGTTTACAGCGCTCCAGTGACATGGTCTGCCACATGCATCACCAAAGCTCTCCATTTTAGCCCAAAATTGTGTTCCAAGTCCTCCACTACCCTACTCAAAAGATGGAGTCTAACTGCTCTTTTTTCTTCAAATACTAGGGACTTGTTTCTAAACATGTGTCAGAGGTGATGGCACACGACTTCCAAGACTATCTTCTGCCCCTACCCCAACCCCACCCCAGCACATCAGCTACCTGTGGGAAGCACAGATATCCTGCCTGCCCCGATGCTAAGGAATATAGAATGGCCACAGAGTGATGGAGGAGGAGGTTCCCCCTTCAAATGCTGACACTCCGCCTCAGCCCTCATCTTTGACTGTGCCTCTCTTCCAAGCACCAGGCCAGTGAAAGAGGAGGCCTTCCAGATGGTTCTAGCCCCAGCCTTAGCCTGAGTGCAATCTCTCACGAGGTCCTAGCAAGAACTACCTATCTGAACAAACCAGGTGCTTACTAGAGGCAAAACCCACCATTTTGGAGACATTTTTTCAGGCAGAAATAAACACTCCCTAAGCCCTAGTTTTTCATCTGTGAAGCAGGAGCACTAGCAAAAATAACCAAGTACTTTGTCAGTGGGGTCCTGTTCTAGTTTCATTTGTGTTGCCATGACAAATACCCCAACAACAAGAGTTTTGAGAAGAAAGGCTTTGAGGTATAATTTCACGTCAGAGCCCATCACTTCAAATAAGTCAAAACAAGAACCCAAGCAGCTAGTCATACTGCGTCTGATAGCTAATAGCAAACAGAATAAACACATTTTTGCTTGCTTGATCTTAGCTAGCCTTCTCTCTGTTCTGGACCCCATGCCTAGGGAATAGTGCTGCCCACAGTAGGCTGGGTATTCCCATGTCAATTAACAATCAAGGAAGTTCTCCAAAGACGTGCCCATAGGCCAACCTGATCTCCGTAATTCCTCATGGAGACTCTTCTCAGGTGATTCTAGGCTATGTCAGGTTGACAGTTTAACCAGCACAGCTCTGCACCCACGGTAAGCAGCTGTATAGAAAGTCTATGCCTTTCACCCATGGCCATTATTGCACTGTTTGCAGAGGAGGAAACAATGCTTGTAACAGCTACAGAGGTCGTCCAGGAAATGGACAGAGAGCGAGAGGATGGAGCTGGACTTAAACCCAGATCTGTGCAAGGCTTCAGCTTTCTCCCCGGGAACAGCTGCAGGCAACAGGTGCAGAGCCGTGGAAGGGGTTGTGACAGCATGAAGAATCTTGCTGGGGAGCTGTCACTCCGAATGTGGGACTTCAGGTAGAGGAGCCGCCAGCCAAGTGGAAGGGAATCTAGGGAGTGGCCGGGAGCTTCTTGCCCAGAAAAAGCAGCTTATGAAAGACATTCAAAATGCCCTTTCTATTTTCTTGTTCATTTATTTATTTAATTTTTCTGAGACAGGGTCTCATGTATCCCAGACTGCTTTTAAACTCACTCTGTAGTCATAAGTGACCTTGAACTCCTAACCCTCCTCCCTCCACCTCCCACGCACTGAGACTAAAGTCATGTTCCATCATGTGTAGCTAAAATAATCTTAACCATAGCCACCCTAAAAGCCTGCCTGACATTAACATGGTTTTTGCAACTGCCTTACTACCCTTAATTCTCTCTGGGTTTCTACCCCAAGAGGATAGGATTTCAGTAACTCCGCTCTCCTTTCTCTAATACAGGAATCGATAACGTTGGCAAACCGGCACCACTCAGAGACATGCAAACTGGTGCGCAGAACTGCAGCAGCCGATGGGCCCACCACAGAGATTGGCCAAGTTTGGGGATCATGGCCTGGGAAAGCTTTACCGACAATCCCGTCATGTTCTGAAGCACTGGGGGTAGATACTGGGTGGACAGAAGCTGTAGGTACAGCTATGCCTGGTGAAGCTATGAGTTTTGACTGTAGTCAGCTGTCGGTACAGACACCCGCTGCTCCCACACTCGGGAGGATGTATCTGAGAAGGTACAAGGCAGCACAGAGAGCCAGGCCACTGAGAAAGCCCAGCTAAGATGCTACAAAGCCTAGCACCTTTTGCTCAGTCATACGCTGTGTGCAACAATTGCTGAAGGCATGATTCAAATTTGTCCCAGGTACTGGGCACCCAGAGAACAGGGACTCAGAGAAGGAATGTAGCCTTTGAGGGTGGTGCCCAGAAATAATTCAGGCAGATATCAAGGTTGGTGTAGGGCCTCTGACAGCCAGGGTGCAAGGCTGCGCCAAAACCCAGGGATGCAGCCTGAGACACTCTCCACCCCCAGATCTACAACACAGGGCACAAACCCATCTCTTCTCATACACAGGGATTCTGGCATCCAGTTCTGCTTTGATAACTGATTCTTCTCTTTGCTCTCACTAAAGATCCACACGAGCTTCAGAAACCAAGGGGCAAATAAGGGGTCAGCGAGCCCGAGATTTGGGGTAAGATCCACGAGGAAGGAAAGGAATGGGAGTTTCAGAACCCATGGGCAGCATGGTCACGTGAGCACAGCTGCCTATTTTCAGGAGGACACAAATGAGCTCTGTTGTCCTAGCCACCCTCAACAACCATGGCGGCTGCGGAGTAACTGGGTCCCCTCCTAGTCATAGTAAACTTGAACTGGTTTCTCCCTATCTCTGGTCTTTAGCTTGTTAAGCGCCTGTGGTTGATTATGGCCGTATTCCTTTCTCTAGGTTGACAGCAGGGGTGGGAACCCTTCAGAGGGCACCTCTGTACACGCCTGCTATTCTTGGCATGGCAAGGTTGTCAGCCTGTCTTGAAGAAGCCTCTCTTCCAGGGCCCTACTCCCCAGAAAATGCCAAGTGATTTGTACACTGGCTAGTAGGGGAGACTTTTGGGGGGAGATGAAAATAATAGAGGTAGTTGAGTGTAACCACCTGTGATCCTGGGACATAATTCTTCCTGTCCCAACTTTTCAGCCAGCTCTGCGAAAGTCATCCACCCCGCTGAGCATGGTCTACTTTAAATCATCTGCTTACTTAGTAGCTGTGGACACTGACCCTCTCTTCCCACTGTCCGTAGCCACCGCCAGTGCAAAGCTCCGGGATGCTGGTGGCCTGGATTCTCTCAACTGTGGATGTGGGTCCGGGAGGCCGTTTTCAGGCCAGAAGCATCCTGAATGCATTTGCAAAGACACGGGGAGCCCCATGGCTCAGTGAATCAGGCTGGGACACTGCCCACTCCATTTCCTGCTGGCCAATGTCCACAAGAGTTGGGCAGTCAGGGCTGCAGCCAAGGTCAATGGAGGCAGAGTCTGGACAGCAGGACCTTCCTGGAAGATCAGCCAATGGGAACAAACAGTGCAAGAGAGGAGCAGTGCTAATGATCACAGCTGACAGTCAAGTCCATTGCTCTGTGATGGATTTTCTTCAACATTCCACGCGTCTTTGCTGTTCTGTACTTAGAGTGCAGAAGATCAAGGATTGGGAACACCATACATTGTTGTAAAACCCACACTCTTCCTCAAATACCTCTTATGGCTCCCTGTCACCTATAAGATAGCGAATACCCTTTAAATTGGCATTCAAGACCCACTTCCATGAACGCAGGACTGGCCCCTCCCCCCAGCCCCGAGGCCTCACTATTTTCATTCTCACCTTTCCTCCAACCAGCCCTTTCCGCCTCCTCTCTGCCTGACAGACTTGAGCTCATCTCTCATCCTCTCCAGACAGCCTATACTCCCCATCTCGGCCCGCTCCAGGCATCCCAGCCATTCAAGCTACAGATAATTATATATCAGGTTTTTCCAAACGGTCCCTGAGTTTGTTGAAAGGAGACATCACCTCATTTGCCTTCATCCTTCATAGCATCGGGCCTCTGGCCTTTCAGCACAAGCAAGGAGAATGCACCCGGACAAGACCAGTGCTAGGAATGTCCATCCGATGCAGCTCCACTCGTCCTGGGTGGGTCGACAAAGGATTCTAATTTGACATACCACAGAGACACATGTCCACCCCTGCTTTCTGCACCGCCACACATAACAGCCAGGATACAGAACCAGCTCAGACGCCTCTCACCTGAGGAAAGGGTCAAGAAATCAGAGTTCTATTCCACCATAAAGAATGAAATTGCATCATTTGCAGGAAAATGGATGGAACTGGAGATCAATAAGGGGAATAAGCCAGACTCAGGAAGACAAATCTTACACACTTTCTTTCTTATGCGGAATCTCGAGATAAGTGCATACACACACACACACATAACATCAAAGTATAAATGGGACTACCTTGAGGAGAGGTGGGGTGAGAGAGAAATAAGAAAGACAAGAGAAGGAACTGGGAGTTAAGACTATGAACAGAACACATGATATACAAGCATGAAACTGTCATAATAAAACCCAGCAATATATTCGATAAATAAACACAAATTAAGGGGTTGAGGTAATGACTCAGTCAACGAAGTACTTGATGAGCTGGTATGGGGATACAATTGGATCCCTGGCATGCACATAAAAGCCAGCGTGATGGCACAGACCTGTAATCCCTGTGTTGGGGATGTAGAGACAGGTAGCTTCCTGGAGCTCACTGGTCAGCCAGACTAGCCTAGTAAGTCCCAGTTTCCTCATGAGAGAGATATGTCCCAAAACACAAGGTGGACAGCTTCTGAAGAAAGACTCCTGAGGCTGTTGTCTGGCCTCCACTCACACACACACACACACACACACACACACACACACACATTCTTAAGTTAAGGAAAAGCATGGGGATGAGGTGGAGTGGAAGGGTCAGACGTGTCTGTGGCCTTTTGGGGGATGGTCCACTGCTGAATGGGTAGGCTAGCTTCCAGGCTCCAAACCCTAGTTCCGTGTGATAGCCACACGCTCCATCCCAAAGACTCCACCCTTCCAATCACAAGCTCAGATCACCTCTGAGTTCAGTCTCTGAGAGGATCACCAAGTAGTGAGTCTGAGTGTTGGTTGCTCAGTCAAGGCCCCAGAAGGGTCCCTGGTGACGAATGGACTGCGGGAGCTCGTTCTTGGTCGGAGAAGACAAAAGAAGCCAGAGAGGTACCCTGCTGACCTGCATGAAAACCAGAGATGGCTGACTTAAAACTTCAGACTATATCCAGGCCAATGCAATATCATGGCTATAGCAAGTGATCTGTGAGTGTGGGAAGGAGAGCGAGGATGGGACCGCCGGGGTCTAAGGCAGCTGAAGAGAGAGTCTTGCCCAAGAGAGACACAATCTATTTCTAGAAACTCCTTCTGAAAGACACTGCTAGAGCCACATTGGCAATCCAGCCCTGTACCCAGTACCAATGAGTCATCCTATAACACCATGCCGGAAATTAGAGAGCCACTTTGAAGTCAGCTTCAGCTGGGATGATGACCCCAGAAGTTGAGGCTCATCCCTGGGGTGGAAGAGAGAAGGTTCTGCGGATTTTCCAACAGTGGGGTAGAAGATGGCACTTCCTGTCAGATAAGCCTATCACCCAGGCCCAAGGTTCTCACAGGGCACATGGGGCAAATGGGTAGACTGAAGGCTGACCGAGAGGCCAAGAGGCTAGAAAGGAGTGAGAGAGCAGCTGAGACCCAAGACCAGACGATGCAGGGATCTATGGGGATACAGCCGGCACTGGCACTCCCTGAGCCCGCTGAGAGGGGAACACAAGTCCACTGGGTGTACCACAGATGTCTGTAGTGGGCAGAGAGAGAGAGCAGGGAGAGTGGCTGCCAGGGAACCAGCGCAAGGGTCGCAGAGGTGTGGCGGGATGATCCCACACATCGGAGGTTGTCCCTGGAGGAACATTTGGGGCAGAAATGGCCTCTAGTGACCACTCCTGTGACAAGCAACAGCCTGGACTTTCATAGCGCCCAAGATGACACTGACCTGGAAACTGTGTTAGAAACAACATAGTCAGTCCCTCAGAGGTTCTGATTCAACAGATGTGCGGCAAAGCCAAATAATCTGCATTTTAATAAGCACTCCGGAGCCTGCATAGACCGGATACCTGATCCCATTTGGAAAACGACTGGGCAGGGACAGCCTGCTGGCCTAGATGGCTAGAGAAGCAAGTGGAAAACCAGAGTGGAGTGCCGGCTTTTCCCGGGGCACCTAGGGGAGAGAAGCAGGGCTCCCAAGCACACCACTGACTGCTCCCAGGGCCACTTACTCTCACCAACCTGCCTCCAGGTCCCGTGTGACAGCTAAGCCCTCCAGGCTTTAGATGGCTTCCCTGTCAAAGGGCAAGGGGCAATGTCCCAGGCTGACAGGGGCAGTAGCAGTACACACCGAAGCTCTATGTGTCTACCAGGGTAGCCTCGGCATCCAACAGGGTCTGTGCATGCTAAGTGATGGTGAAACCACTGACAACTGGCAAGTGTCTGAGAGGAAGAAGATGGCGTGGTCCAGACTTCAGACTTCAGGTTGGAGTGGGACATGCCACTGGTGAGGCGATGGTGCCAGGCCTGCACAGATGGACACTGTAGCTCCAGGAGGTGCCACGGGGGTGTCCTCCAGCAGGCCTGAGTGTCGAAGCTGCACCCACAGGGACTTTCTGGACAGAGGCGATGTTGATCTTGCCTGTAAGAGTGACGGAGGAACAGCCTCCAGCTCTCCCTTTCAGAAAGCCGGTGGATTTTTCCACTCTCGCTTTCAGACGGGAGGCCTGGAATGTCGACTTTTCACGTCTCAGTCTCCATTAAGATTTTAGCACCACAGAGCGGGGCTTACTGTTTTAGAAGTCGTCAATAAAGCAAGCGAAAGGGAAGACCCTACATTCACAAATCATTTTAAGCTCGCGCGTGATGCTTTCCTTAAAAACCCAAGCGCTGTCATTTTTCCACCATTAAAAGACAATGACCATCATGATCATCCACTTTCTGAATTAAGGAAGTCAGAGAACCCCAAGTGGGCGGAGATGTGTCAAAGCCAATCTGGACCCCACTGGCTTCTCTGCAGCTGGACGGAGCATGTGGCATCGGTGAGATCCCCAGATTATATTAGCAGATCCAGGCTGAGAATGAGGGCTGATGGGAAAACGCTCTGGGCATTCCCTGCTTGCTTCTTAGCTTCCTGATGCTAAATGAGGCGCACACAGCAGCTCGTGGCAGATCAAATTATTAAGAAACAAAACCCACTAGGGAATCCATCGACCCTCATAAACACCACCACCTCCTGACCTTGAGATTCGGGTTTCCATCACACCAATGCGTCAAGTACTAATACACACCTCTCTAACAGGAGGTGCTTGAGCAGATACGGCCTTTAACCCCAGAAAGCCACTGACATCTGTCTTAATAGTCACACATACTAGAAATCTCACTGCGGCTACCAAGCACCCATCTGCTCTCTCAAAGTTTGGACTCTCTGGGTCTTACTGGGAACAAGCACTTGGGAAGCCTCACTTATGAATAAGAACTCCAAGCTGAGCACCAGGAGGCTGCTGGTACGGTACAGATCACAGATGAATCACCACCAAGTTTTCTAACTCATTCTGTTGCCTCCCCCACCTACCCCCATGAATCACCTATCATGAAACTTAAGGCTTTTGGCACCAGAGATTGGCAGTCCAAAGAGGTGGAAGGGGCGGGGGTTCTATTTGCTAAGACATCACTAGGAAGACATAGGCAAAGCTGACATCGGAACTGGACATTCAGTTGCTAGAGAAAATAACCAGAACAAGTTTCATTCCTAGAATGTGAAGCCATGTAGCCAGCTACTACGTGTTCAATGACCTCTCTTTATTCTCCATAAACTGTGGGCTGCAAATGTGACCTGGAAGTCTTGGGTCCTGCAGAGGGCTGATCTGAAGTTCTGCAAACCCAGCAGCAAAGAGCGTTAGGACCATAGCCTGGCTGAGCCTCCAAGGCCATCTTAGACTTCCACCCCACAGGCATCCTGAACCCCTTCAGAACCCACACACTCCTAAGTCCTGAGCCTCCTCAGCACTGGGAGTGAACTTTAAAATCCTCACATTTATCCCCTGCTTGTGCTGTTTGGGAGGATTAGCTCACTGGCACCCTGGGGTGGGGGAGGAAAAACCGACCTTTGAAAGTGTCTGTTATGCAACTTTGATTCTATGTCCCTTGTCAGCAGGTATGGGATCGAGGTGTCTTCTAAAGGGACTGGGGTGTCATCCTGCCTATCACTTCCCACGGCACCCCAGGGGCATATGGAACCTGATGGAGTTATTTTAGCTTTCCCTGAAGAACGGCTAACACCAACCTTTTTCAGGTCACACCTGGCTTAGTTCTGACCCTCTTTGGGGACACATGTATTCGATTTTATGTGCTTAAAAGAAATCTGATGTCCTTTTTCTTTCTTTTTTTTTCTTTTTTAAAAAAGTACAATTCGAGAGTTCTATCAATAGCTGAATCACTCCATATGGTCTCCACGTCAAATCTTCCATAAGCTTTTTTTAGTACAGTGGCATTATTTAAAAATTTGGGAGGAAGGACGCACTTTGGTTAGCAGACACTCTGCGGCAGCAGAGGACAGAAGTGACGGTGTGGGGTGGCTTAAACCCTTGCAGGGCGCTCAGTATCACGCCCGGCTGCGCCATTTTGATACCTCTGTAAGTTCTGAAGGGTCATCAGCTGTTAGAGTGCAGCTTCCTCATCTAATGCACGAGGTGGACAATAACTACTCCGTAAGGGACAAGATGCTTCCGGTCTGGTGGCTGCTTTCTCTAGCACTAGGTGAAAGCGACTTCACAGGAGGCCTTGACCCTCCCCCGCCCCATGCCCCAGGCAACATGCTACCTACCTACCTGACACAGGAGGACTGACTGCATGAAGAAGCTGGTGGAGGTCCCCAGCTACTGTTCCCTGCCACTTTGAACCTTCCACTGAGTTCAGGGCTCTAATTAAGTACTTTCCATTTTCAAAACAAACACAAGCAGTAATTACAATCTTCCCTCCTTACCTTCCAGGAATAGCCTGAGAACGAGACAAAATCCCTAAGTCCCTTGACTTTGAAGCTCTGCAGCTAGGACGTCATGTTCTTCCTACCCCACTGACCCAAATTATATAACCCTTCTTGTGTCTCCTGCCACATGGATCCCAGAGAGGGTCACGGCTCATTCCAATGTTCTTGGGTGTGTTCAAGCGAAGCCCCTGAGGGAAACAGGCACATGTCTTTCAGGATGGGAGTTCCATCATGCACTCAGGGCACCGAGGCTTGACCTAAGCCAACAAAACACATCTTTTAAAGTGACCGGGTCTTCATTGTATCTATGGATGTCTAATTGAACGCGTTACGTAACCTGGGTGTACACAGCATTCTGGATCTATTAATAACCAGCTGTGGGCAAACTCTAAGGATTCTTCGAGTTCAGAGTTGAAAGATACCGGTTGTTAGTAACCATACACATTTATATGCAAACATAAAGCCCCGTCATACAGAGCGGAGCCCAGACCCAGAGAGTGGGAGTAAACTGTCCCAATGTACGAAGTCATGTTAATAAGCATAAGAGCTAGTTTCCCAGCCACTTCCTTTTCTCGAACACCTTCCTATGGTCTGTCCATGCAACTATCCTTAGTGACAATCACTGTGTAGAATGGAACACCTCAGAGACCCCACCGTGCTGAACACACCCCACCATCAAAGCCAATAGCCTCACTCCCAATCCAACAGGGTAAGCCCATAGACGAATCATCTTTTCCTTGTTATTTATTTATGCACCCTTCATAGCCTTCGCCCTCCCACAGAAATCTAGGCACCTCAGATGCATCTTAGCCAGAGGCCAGCCTAGGTACTGTGTGGAAGAATTCAGGTTTTGAGACCTTCTAGAGAGAGAGTGGGTTTAACCAAGCAAAACTGAAAAGGAGGAATCTATTCTGCATCGTTCATTTTCAGGGCGTTGTGCATGTGTGTGCAGGGGAAAGCCCCAAAGATGTGAGAACACTGATGGATTAAAAATTAAATATCAGAATGGGGATCAATGGTGTATCGTGCAACCCAGTTTCGGGTGCTAGCAGTATGATATATGATCCAAAAATCGTTATTTCATAATTACGTTGTCATCTTCAGGAGTAACTTAATGAAGATCGTTTCTCTGTATTCATTTTTTATTCAAAACTGTACCCATTAATCATGAGGACCTAAAACACACAATTCTGGGAGATTAATACCACCACCAAGAAGCATTGTTTTCTCTTCAACAACCCCACGAGCATGCCAAAAAGAAAGGAAGCTTCTTTTCTGGCTTCGTGAGTTTCAAATAGCCACCAAACCCTGCTGGGCACAGAGTTTCAGGGAAAAGGTGGCATGTGTCCGTTTGACTTGGGATTCGGTACTGCTTTATAAGGCTCATTAATCTACATCTTTAAAAGACTGGCCACAACCCATTAACAGCCCATAGGTTAACTTGATGCATTCAGCTCTAATAAGAGGCCCCAAATAAAATAAAATTAAGTGAGTGTCTGAACACCCTTGCTGGCCACCTTTCTCCTCACAGCCTCTGTGAGTGCACTCGGTGGACTCCGCCTGGGACTAACATAATCAGCCAAGAGAAGAGGCAGGAGACCAAACCATTCCTGACTGGTTACTCCCTGATGGCTCAGGCTTGGATTCACTTACAAAATGTAGCTGATTTTTTTTTTTCAGAGGGCAGCAAGGCTTGTTAGCCATGCTGCTTCCCAGCCCACTGTGTGTCAAGGTGATACATTGAATTTGATCAGCTGGAGCGGCCAAAGCCATCTCTCCAATTGAAATGCCTAACCCCAGTCTGGCAACTTGGAACGTTTTATAGCCACTATGTTTTGGCCCAATAAATAATCCATTGAAGCAGGGGCATCACCTCCTTTGGCTGAACCTGACTGGCATTGCTCTTTGAGCACCAAATCCTCTTCTTGGAAATCAACAATCTATTTAGTCCCTATGTCTGTGACAGATGGGCCTTCCAAACCCTAGTTTAGGTTTGTGACCCGCTAGTTCTCGTACCCAGAGACCCAGACCTTGGAGGGATCTGAGACATCATTCAACCCAGCCCAGATCCTTCTGTTAACACAGACACTGAGGTCCCTGGGGCAAAGGGTCTTTCCCTGCACAACACCATCACTTTCCACATGGAGTTGACGGGTGACTTAAATATTCAACACCTTAAACAGATGTTCAGACAAAGACCAAACGATTTCCCATGGCCTCCTTGGTTAGGATTACCTACATGCACTTAGGGGAAGAGTCACAGGCTGCATGTCAGGGAGGCTGGGCAAGCAGAGAGCCTCATGTCTGTGTCAAGGCCTGTCCCATCTCCCTCTGGGCCCAGAAGTGTAAAGTTCTGCTGACACACAGAGCCACGGCAACTATGAGTCAGGACCCAGGTGGCCTCTGCCTTCTGGCCATACAGAATCAGCCCCCAGCTCCTGCGAATTCGCTATCTCTAATATTGCACAGCCAGCCCAGGTGCTGCTGGGTCTTGCCCAGGAGAAAGTCTAAGGATGCCGAGTGAGGCTGAACTTGCTTGCGCACCCAGCACAGAAAAACACGCATAGGAATAACTGAAACCCCTCTCCATCCTTCAAGATCCCTGGAAAACAGCCGGGAAAGAAAGCACAAGGAAATATATTGACCCCCCCTCCCCGAGACACACACACAACGTACCCCCAACTGAACTAAGAGGACGTTTCACAGTTACCACAAGTCATGATTGGCAGCATTAGATGGAGGGGTGAATGGAAAATGCATTCTACTAGCAATTTATCCCGTCTCAGCCGTCATTGGAAGGCGTCTTTTCACACACATGCAGAGGCTCTCGAGGCGGGAGCAGCTAGTGGAGGGAATGAGACAGGCGTGTTTGTGACAAAAGGATCAGTGTGATGAGGTGGTGAGCACCTTGCTTTCCACCTCTGTGACCTTGATTAGCATATCCAATCACTCTGGGCCTCAGTTTCCTGATCTGAAATACTGAGAATGAGAACCTGTTTTCCTTGGAGCGGTTTGAAGATACACCATCCAGCAATGCATGGACACCTACCAAACATCAGGGTCCCCCAAGTGACTATGTCTGAATCTAGGTTTCACACATAGATGCTTATCTAGACCAAACAGGTCTCTTGCTTGCCTGCGTGTCAAGCCCGCTGCTGTCTCCCAGATAGCCCAGGAAAACATCGGGTCTTGAAGGCACCTTGGCAGTTCAGACTCAGGTAGGGTTTGGGGACAAATTCCAGGCACTGGGTGGTGAATGGAGAGGGGGTTTGGAGGCTGCTTCCGAGCCCTGCGAAGGGGCTTTGTTCCCGAGGCTAAGGGCCTGGCTTACCGAGAAGAGCATCCGGAGGCAGGTGGGGGGCGCGCAGGGCACGCAGCAGAGCCACAGCCTGGCCCGGGCCCGGGGCGCGGGAGCCAGAGGAAGGCGAGAAGGAGGAGAGAGAGGTGGCCGCGGGTTCCTGCCTCATTCTCCCAGGCAGCAAGGACCCATTGGCCGCTGCCGGCTGAGGCTGGCCACCAGGCACCAGAGCTGGATCGAACTGCTCATGTCCCCGTCAGCGGCTGGCGAGGTGTGCGCGTGGCTGGGTTGTCTGCAGGCGATACTTGGGGGCTCCTCATGCCCCGCACCTGGGCTCGGAGGAAGATCTCTGAGGACAGCAGCGCCCGGGAAAGGAGAGAAAGAAAGCGTGAGAGCGCACAGAGCTGCGCCCTGCTGGGCCAGGGGCGGGCAGCACCGCGCGCCCCACCCACCGCGCTCTGCGCCCCGCGCCGTGCACCCGCTGGCCAGTCGAGCCCCAGAAACTTTAGCACATGGCCGGTCTGCCGGCCGCGATGGCCCGAGACGCCCCGATAGTGGCGTAGTCCCACCCGGCCCCAGATCGCAGCTTACTGGCCACCACCGCAACCGCAGCCGAGGGTCGCCCACCTGGCCGCACTGAGAGTGGTGCACACCAGCTAGGGAGTCGGAGGGGGCGGCGACGTCGGGGTCCCCGCAGGAGAGGGGTAGCTCGACAACGGTGATCAGCACCCTTAAGGCATCCAGGGAGGGGACCGCTAGCCAGCCCGGGGGGTCTGCAGACCCCGACAGGGGAGGTTCAGTGAGTCCCCCGCCCCGCTGATGCTGACGACGCGCGCGGGCTTCCCTGGCCCGGGTCTGCGGAGCCAGCCCTGTTACCTAGCGACTTGCTCCGGGAAGCCCACGCTGACGCGCTAGGAGCTGGGCTGCGGCAGAGGGGAGGGGAAGAGTAGGGAGGAGAACGAAGAGGGAGAGGAGGGGAGCTCCGGTGGGGGAGGGAGCAGGGGAAGGCTGGTGTTGCGGGCCAGAGCTCCTCCCTCTACCTCTACGTCGCTGCTGGGGAGTGGGCCGGGGAAGATCTGGCCCCAGCCTGGTCCGGTGTATCAGGGACCTCCTGGGTGAGGGTGGATGGAGGGAAAAATGGTAATAATGCACGTTCCCCAGTGCTGGGTTTACAGCAGCAGGTGGCGGCGACGTGGCCCGTGGAGGCCTGACGCCTATAGGAATGCAGAGATGAGCCAGCGAATGTGGCTGGGGGGCGCGTGGTGTGTGTGAGACGCCCCCACCCACGTGGAGTACTTGTGGACCTTGGGACTTGAGTAAGAGAGGTGCCTCCCCTTTCCTGGCCTCCTTCCCTCCTTCCCGGACATTTGCTCTTGCTCTGTCCTCATCATGGAACCTCTGGTCGCTATCTCATGGTTCTGAGCTCCTCCTACCTTTTGGAGAACCGGAGGATGGCTGCTAGGTTAGTAACCACTCTGTCTCCAACCCCATGACTCCCTGCCAACGCACCTGGTGTCTAGTTGCAGGAACTCAAAAATCTGCCTCCAGGTGCCTTCCTCTTTGTAGATTCGCTGCCTCTCAGGCTAGAATGGGCTTCAATTGGTGCGTCCAATTGTTTACAGCTTATAGGACGTGGCAAAGTAACTTAACATCCTCACTAAAATGGAGTCTTCGTCCCAAAAGGCCACAGTTAAACAGGTCCCTGGGGTACATGAATGTGAGCACACATTTTCTGTAAGGTGTACAGTACATCTTCGGGTTCTCCAGAACCTCTCCAAAATACACCCCTAAAGGCTCAAAAAGAGTCCTTGTCAAAGCAGGCAGGGACCATGGTCTCTGAGGTTCACGGGACAAAAGCCAAATGCAGTGGGTACCTTCGAAGTAGAACCTAGACCCTGTGGTTAGCAGATTCTCAGATCTCACCGCCACCACCACCATAGCCGCCGCCGCTGCCGCTGCCACCACCACCAGGGCAGCAGCTGGGCGCAAGGACTCCTCCATATCTGAAAGGCACGCACATGTAGGGACATCCTTTCCCTTCCCACTAGCCCCAGGACAGGCGCACCTGCCACCTCCCCAGAGGACCAGTCCCAGCTCCATCCCTCACTCTTTCCAGACTGCTGTTCTCTTCCTGGCTGGTGTGAATGAGACGCAGAAGCAGAAGACAGACCTTATAGAGAATCACACCTTCTCGGGACCCACATGGTGTTCGGTATCTCCAGAGCATGGAGACACTCCCTCTTGGAAGACTTTGAGAGTGTTGGATGGAGGAGGGGTCTCTGAGGCTTTCCTTGGTGGTGATGGTCTGCAAATTGGGCCTTTTCTCCATTTATTTATTCGTCTAGATTGTCAAACCCCGTGCTAGGTCTTCCAAGCAGAAGCCAGGCAGAAGCCAGGCAGGCACCTCAGACGGCATTATTTTTTTTTCCCTAGAGAAAGCCGCTGTCATTCCTAAGCTGGTGCTGAAGGCCCTAAAGGTTTCTGGAAGGTTGACCTTTAGTCCACACTGGGAGCCAAAGCTGGGTCCTAATATCAGTGAAGGATGTGGCAGAGCCAGCAATAAAGTAGATGAACTTGCCAACAAGAAAGAAGGCAAGTCAGGCAAGTGGTTAAAAAGCAAAAATAATAAAACAAACAAGCTCAGAACAATAAAAACAGAAGGGGCCACTAACATTTAGAATAGATCGCCCCACTTCAAATAATCAGATCGGGAAAATTCCTCGCAGGACGACCCAGAGGCCCTACCTTTTAGTTGAGTCCAGATTCAATCAACCACCATACATAGCTAGTCACACACTGTGGGCATCTCGAGATGCTGATCTCACAGGAATAAAGAATGCAGGAGTGCAGAGCAGACGGGGCAGGAGAGGACAGGCTGAGGAAAGTCTCCAGGTTCAAAGCTACAGTCAGGAGGAATAATCGCCAGGGTTCTGCCACACAGCTGAGGGGTTACGCATAACAATATCACGATGCATATCTCAAAATATGAGGAAAAGAATGTGAACTGATCCTTCTTTCCTTCCTTTCTTTTTTCTTTCTTTTGACAGGGTCTTTCTATATATTCCAGGCTGGCCTAAAACTCTCAAACCTCCCATCTCAGTCTGCTGAGCATGTGTGCCAGGAGAAAGAATTTCAAACGTGTTTTAACACACACACACACACCACACACACACAAATGTTTGATGTAGTGGATATTCTTATTAGATGCAGATGTCACACATGCAAGCATCAAAAGTCACCCCAGGTACTATATGTGTGTGCAATGATCATAAATAATTAAAACAAACCTGCAAGATCATAATATCCACCTGTTAACGACTTTCTCCAGTGCTCATAAATCTTGAAGCGTCCACGTCCCTGTTGCACTGGCTTCTGTCACACATGTAAGAGGATGAATCAATACGTGAGCCTCACAGCCAGTCCCAGGGCAGAGTCCAAACTTGATTCCGTGCTTCTTCCCGGGTAGTGCGGGACCGCCCTTTCCAAATGATCTTCCTGCGTCTTCCTTGCTGTCCCCACAACTTCAGCTTCTGTGGGATAAAAGCCATAGGGAAATGAACAGAGCATGTGCTAGCCAGAAATGCAGGGTGACCAGCAGGGCCCGTCCACACAGCTGCATATCCTTGACTCATAGGACATGGACCAGTGTGGGAAGTGATGAGACTTGACCAGGAGGAGGAGAGGAAGCAGAAAGACACCAGCGTTTCATAGGAAAGGAAGTGGTGGGTTCTATGTCCTTCCTTTGCAGTTAAACAATTAACCGCTAGACTTCATTGCAGAGGTGAGAAAGACCTGGAACGGACACTGGGACCAGCCAAGACAGTAGGTGAAAGGAAAGATGCTCAAAAAGAGGTGCCACCAACTTCCAGGGACTGTCTTGTCAGATCTACGTGACCCCTACCGGTCAATCCAGAACACCAAAGGCATGGTTGCATTTCTTCAGAACAAGGAAGAGCACTTTCATACTAGATCAGTGACAAGCAAATTATATTTCAGCTTAGAAAGCGACTTTTGTTAACCATTATATGGGTTCACAGCTGCCTGTTTGCTTATGTGATAAAGCAGGGTACGGAGACTTATTACTACCTAGTCCCAGGTAAGAGAAGCCCAACACCAGATGGGCTGTCTTGGTAGGTAGCGAGTTTCCTGTCACCTGTGATTTTGCGATCAAAGACAGGTCTAATAAATTGTGACATATTGAGAAGGCACCAAGAGAACGGCCTTAGAGACTGCGAGAGTCCAACCTCATTTCAGGTGTTGAGGTGTTCTTGCTCTCTGGTCATCATAACAGTTAAAACTAAAGGTAAGTAGCCCCGCTACAGAACACCCTCAGGAGGGCCTGTTGCTTCCCAAACCAGTATCTGATGTCTAACGGCAAGTGCACTGGCTCTTGCTTCCTGCTTTCTGGGCCATCGTTATACCCAGGTGGCTCAGGTGATGGTCCCATGTGAAACTCTAAAACATGACACTTAAATAGCTTAGGGTTCTGTTGACATGAGACACAATTGCTCCTGGCAGCACTGATCTATTCCCGAGAGAATGTTGAGCACTAAAGACACTCTGCTTGGAGCTTGTTTTCATCTAGGCAAAACTAACCATTGGGCAAGGAACTGACCATGCCTTGACCACTGACAAAATGCACAGTGTCCAGACTGGACAATCAGGATATGAGAGAAAAAAAAGACCGCCAAGCTTTGCCAAGACAGGGAAAGACAGTTGTGAAATTTTTTCCTGCCTCTGAAAATGGTCTGTCAGTTACTTTAGGCCTTAGCCAAAGTTGGTTGCTTGAACACTGCAAATGAGACTTTGGGTGATTGCCCAGGTAGCCAGTTGTCTCTGTCATCTACTGTACATTTTGGAAGCTGCTTGACTGCACATCCTGCCTACTCAGATAATACTATCTCCCTTCTCAGGCCTTCAATGGGGTTAAAGATTAGATAGTTACTTTCCTCTTATGATTTAGCCAAGCCATTTCTAATACAAGACTTAGACTCCTTATGATAAAATGATTATTGAAACATTTAGCATATGTTCTTTGCTTAATATTGTTTATGCTGGCTGTAATTCTAATTTTTACACTTGATATCTATTCTTATCGTATATAGTTTTGTATTGGGTTTGGAACTCTCTTATTTAGACAAAAGGGGGAAGTGATGGGGAACCTCCATTAGCTAATGGCCTTTGAGAGGCTGGAGCAGGTTGAGGCGTGGCTTTGGGTACCAAAAAGCCACATCCTGTCCACTCGCCCCTCTCTTCCTGCACTCCACACCTGGATTTGGACCCCCATTCCTGTTCCAGGAGTTTCCCTTTTAATAAAGAAAAACCTTAATATACTCTATTTGGAGCTAGTGTGGGATTATTTAATTTGCATTCCCCCCTCCTGATGTGTTCCGCTTTACATGTGTTTACAAGAGGTTAGATTTTGTGTCGGGGAAGTCAGTTCATTGGGCTTCTGTTGGGATTTTCAGGACATCATTCGGCGAACTACCGGACTCTGCACTGGACAGAGCATTTGCCCTTGGAGGCTTGGCTCTCTGGACCCCGGACAGCTTGAACAGATTTCAGTGGTGATTTGGAAATGTCAAAAACAAATGCAATGCACAGCCAGGCGCATTGATTCAGGGAGGCTGACTCCCAGTGCTATTAATGGGATCTCTCGGAGGAGAACCCAAAATCCATGGTCATTTTGCTCCCCGCTTAGCTAGATTGAATACCAGACAGGTCAAGTCTCTCCGTCTCAGACAGGCCGGAAAACAGTGTGGTGTGATGGTGGCAAGGGCAAATGTCTCCTGCCATAATCTATGGTGGGTGCAGAGACTTCCCAACCAGCAATGGAGAATGTCCCTCCATGAAGAACATTGGCACAGGCTGAATTGATTAGACTTGCTTGTGCTGTCTCTGTGTGCACAGACCTGCCTTCCAGTCCCTAAGCGGCTCTATCCCACCCACGCTGCAGTGCATTCAAGGTACCAATATTTCTACAGTCCTCGCTACTTTGAGAATTGATTCCTCTCCCTCATCAAACTAAAGTGGCAGCAGGAATGAGCTTAGTCTGCTTTGCAGCTTGCGTTATTCTTGCCATGCTATTTCCAGGTGCTGGCAAGGTGTTTGGTCCTCTGGATGCCCCCAGGTGGGGTTTTCCTTCTATTCAGAAACAAAGGCGTCCATTCTCAGGCCTTTGTACCTACTCATACTCAGTACCTACTTAAGCCAAAGGTATGGCTTGTTCTCTAGCTAGGAGAAATCTTAATGTTATCTAAGGCATTGTTAGAATTGTGCACCACCACAAAGACGACCAGGGGCTTCCACCCAGAGCGACTCAGATCAAGTGCCGAGAAAAGCATCTCCAAATGTCTTTGCAGCGGCTCGCTAAGTCAGACACACCAGTATTTTCTATTCCCCATTCTTCTGTGACGGCGATTAGCTCATCTCAGAGCTGGCACGTCACCTCTAGCTTCTCCTTCCTCTCTGGCTTCTGCCAGCTTCGTTATAGGACACATCCCCTTTCTGCCTTCTTCATGGCTACAATCTCCCAAAACCAGAGATCGGACAACCTTACATTCCTAAATGAAAGTTGCTTCTTATTCTTTCTGCTTTTTTCCCTCTCTCATGATAACGTGTGGTGTGAGGGACCAAAGAACAATAGCCTTGTTGCCACTTACTTTCAAACAAAGCCCCTTCCTGGATACTTTATTTATGATTCCCCAAAGCTGACTTGCTGGATTTGGGCTCTTGAGGTTAAATTGGAAAAAAAATGTGAAATTAATTACTGTGTACACACCACACTCATTATTTCATTCCAGGGAATAATATTACCATAGTAAATCCAGGTCTGCCGGGAGATTGTTTCATAAAATGGGCATTTCCGTAAAACTGCTGGAAATGTGAAGGCCGCCACACTCCCTGGTCTTTCCTATCAGACTCAGCTGTCCATAATGTTGATTGCTCCAAAACCTGACTCATGCTCTCCGATGATGGGGAGCCATCGTTACAACGAGACAACACGCCGTGAGCTGACATATGACCTGAAGCCACTCAGCAGTGCCGTCTGCTCCCTCCACCACACACGCCCAGCTGACCATGCCGCCTGGGGCCACTGACAGGAGCTTCCAGCCATCACCTTACTTGTGCTTACAGAAGAGATGTCTTGAGTACTGGGAAGGCAACGTTTCTTTATCCTGGTTTTACATTTATGGTCTTTACAATGGCTTTATTTATTCTAACCAGTCAGCAACCAGCTTACCCCATTAGAGGCTCTGCATACACATTCCACCTTGAGATCCCAGGGACAGATTCCTTGAGCGATAACAGAGGGAGGGAATCTGGATTGCTATGAAAGCTGATGTCTCAGGAGACACAGGAAGAACATTGGGCAGCGAGGATGATTATAGAGATAACCTGTTCTAGAAAACTGCCAAAGATACATCACCAAGGAAAGAAGGCTGAGGCCCGAGATCAGGATGTGAGTCCCCTGCTGGGGTCCCTCATCAGTTACCCTCATCATCATCACCATCACCGTCATCAAACATCAGTTACCTTCATCATCATCACCATCACCATCATCTCCAATATCAGTTACCCTCACCATCATCTCCATCATCAGTTACCTTCAGCATCACCATCACCGTCATCTCCAACATCAATTACCCTCATCAACATCACCATCACTGCATCTCCATCATCAGTTACCTTCACCATCACCATCACCGTCATCTCCAACATGAATTGAACCACAGTTCTGTGGCAGCAGCCCCTTTCACCTCAGCCTACAGTTCACAAGCAGGTACATTCCATGAGCTGTTTGAGAGATGGAAATATGGCAATCTCTAGAGCCCAAGACCATCTCATCTACCATATCCTAATGTATCAGAGGCCTATGTCAGACACTGAGCAGTTATCAATTGCACGCTAATAGCAAACATCTTATACCATTGCCCTACAAGTCGGGGTACCATCTATAAAATCCTGCACCTTCCACCACTCAGGTGTAAATGAAGACCTTTGGAGAAGAACCTCTCTTTTTTCTGAGGAAAACAACAACAACAGAGCAAACCACAACAATGGAAAGCAAACAAAAACCCTGAGGTTGAAAGTCCATCCTTCTGTCCTGTCCAATCTCTGTCACTTCAGAGCTCTCCCACTCAGAACACTGTGTCATCACAGCTGCTTTTGGACAAAAAATAAAAAATTTTTCCCATTTCTTCTCCATCCTTATTTCCTCTACCATCAGTTTTAATTGTAAGGAAGGTTGGTAGATGCATCAATGGAATGTACTATGTTTCAGAGACCATTTAGGTTCATGTCAGGAGCTCACAAGATGGTTCAGTGGGTGAAGGCGCTTGCTGCCGAGTCTGACAACCTGGCTTTGATTCCAAGCCCCACATGGTAAAAGGAGAGAACTGATTCCTACAGACTACCCTGTGACCTCAACATGTGTACTGCGGTACATGCCCGTGTGTGTTTGTGTGTGTGTGTGTGTGTAAGTGTGCACACAAATAAAATAAATAGGTAAATAGTTGTGGATTTTTTTAAAGACAATACATGTCCAAAGCAGCACTGGGGAAATGGCTCAGTAGATAAGGTACTTGCTCTACAAACATGGAAACCCAAGTTCAGATTCCCAGTACACATAAAAAGCCAGAAATGATGGGGCAATCCTGCAGTCCCAAACAAGTGGGGAGGTAGGGCAGAGGCAGGAGGATCCCAGGGGCTCAGTGGCCATACAGTCTAGCTGAATCAGTGATCTTTGGGTCAGTGAGAAACCCTGCCTAAAAAGTAAGGTGGAGAGAAAGTGAGGAAGGCATTCAATTTCTGCACCCCCTAATATGAACTCACACACACACACAAATACATGGAGAGAGAGAGAGAGAGAGAGAGAGAGAGAGAGAGAGAGAGAGAGAGAAGGGAGGGAGGGAGGGAGGGAGGAAGGAAGGAAGGAAGGAAGGAAGGAAGGAAGGAAAGAAGGAGGGAGGAAGGAAGGAAGGAAGGAAGGAAGGAAGGAAGGAAGGAAGGAAGGAAGGAAGGAAAGAAGGAGAGAGAATGGTATGTTTCCATCAGTTTCTTCTTCATGCCAGTCATTCAAAGTCCTTCTGGGGACCCCTTGCTAACCATGTGTCACAGAAGCTTGTCTGACAGTGTACAGTCCTTGAGAACAGAAAAAGTAGATGAACAGGAAACTCACGAAAATAAAGTGTGTGATGGGGTCTCTACTTTTCTGTCACGGTGTTACTAATTCAGAAACAGGGTGGGGGTATATCTGTGCAGGGGTGTGCATACACACTCATCCATGCTCAGTCACTAATTCAGAAGGGGGAAATCATGCTGTGTGTGCATGCACACTCACCCATGCTAGCTCAGATGGCTGGGGAAACTATAGAAGGAGAGGAATGTGAGACGCAACAGGCAGTGATGGGTGATGGCTGAATTAATACAGAGCAAAAAAAGAGAAAGAAAACAGACAGCACGAATACAAGGAAATCTGTCCCAAAGACTCCAACTCTGTTGGCTCAGCCAAACTTCTCTGGAAATGCAGTAGAGAATATGCTCACCCTCCTCATTCTGTCTCGCAACTTCGAAGTGACTAGCATCCACCAGCTGCTGTGTTGAAAGCTGAGTAGGATAGAGGAGTGAAAAAAAGTGCAGTGTTCTAAACAAAGACATTGACTTGGGAATGCTGACTTGAGAACCAACTCAGAGTCGCCCTTCTCTTCCCTGACAAAGGCTGAATTGTCCTGTCTTACAAGGACCCTGGGGATTCTTTGGAGGATGGGGTTAGATTGTGATTGGTGCAGAGTCAGAGCCTGTGAGATGCTACAGCATTTAGCGATGATTCCCCCTGTCCTGGAGTGTAATATCTAGGAGGAGTCGATAAAGCCAATTGGTGGCAGAACATATACAACTTATTTTAAAACCTATTGCTATTGCTTTTCCTTTATTTGGGGTAGGAGGTGACAATAGCTGTAGTGACCATAGATTGAACACCTGCCATAAACTTTGCAAAATGTTGACACTCCCCCAACTTGTTTTATTTAATTCCTTAACCAAACCCAAGAGGTGGGCCACATGTACACTACTTACAGAGAAGAACGTTCAGTCAGAGGTGGTCAGGACACATCTGAAGTCAATGTAGCTTTTGCTGGTCGCCACAACACACATTTTCTGTGCAGGTATGGGGGTGCACATGTGTGTACATGAACAGGAATGAACAAATGCTGATGTGTGTCTTGTTCAAACTCACTCCACCTCATTTGTTGAGATAGGGTCTCTAATGACCCTGGAGGTCAACAATTAGGCTGATCTGCCTGTGTATCCCAGGGGTCCACCTTTCTCTACTTCCCCAGGCTGGGATAATAGGGTTTTTCATAGGGATATTGAGGATTAACTTTCGGTCCTCATGCTCACACAGCCATTTCTCTGGCTTGTCTCTCAACACACACTTTATTATCACACAGTTATTGTGTTAGAAACAGAGACCCATCTTTGTTGGGTTTTCTCTCAAGCAAGCCAGCCAGGGCTGGGACCCCAGCAGAGGGCTCGCTGGGCTCATATCCACCTCAGCTAATTGCTCATGCCACCGTTGGCACAGTGGAGTTCCCCGAGGGAAGCTGAACTTGCTTCAGCATTTCCCAGCTGACTTTTGGCTAGAGGCCACTTTCAGTGCCTTGCCATGTGGGCCTCTCCATCGGCTTGCAAACTGCAAGTTGAGAAGGCAATAAAAAAGAGTCTGCTGGGAAGATGAAGCCATAATCTTACATAATCTGATCGCCAGCATGGTACCCTCTCACCTTTGCTATGCTTTATTGGTTAAGAGCAAACCACAGATGGTGACTGCAATTGAGAGAAGAGGGTTTGACAAAAATATGAAGCCTGAGAATCTGGGTCCTTGGAGACATCTCAGAGTCTCTCCAGCATCCCACCATTCGGTTTTAGTAAATGACCCTACTGTCGTCCTGCCTTGCAGCTGTCCCTCTGGTTTTCACCTTGCTGAGGTAATCTTTCTATTCTCAGAGGCACAGAGCTCCAGCCACGCCCTCCTCCAGAAGGCACACGTGATCATTTCAGCCTCCTTCCTCTGGTCTTTCCTGTGGACCCCCTAACCTCCAGAGGAGCAGACATGGAAACTGTGAAACATCACTGTGATTAACCTTTTCCTACGGAACCTGCTTTGTGGACTCTCAAAACATATTTTGTGGGATGCATTTCATGCCATAAACCACGCAGTTTCACGATTCTGCATGGATCCGTTAGGGCTCATTTACCGGGTGGAAAAGAAGGGGACACTTATGACCTCAAGGTCACCATACCCACAGGAACAAGACCCTGATCAGCTTCGTGATGGAGTTTAGGCCTCCACACTCAGCAGAAGAGTAAAAGCTATACTAGAGGAACAGAGTTACACACCTTCATTAGGTTCCTCCATTTATTCTACTATTTCCTTGGGAAAAAACACTTGAAAAATTAAATTTGACCCTATGGACCGAAGAGGAGCCTCAGTAAATGCTAAAATGAGGACTAGGGAAGGCAGGGAAGTATATTGAATATTCTCCCTTCTTCAGTGAGTATCCTTGTTTGTGTGCCTTCTAGACTTCACCCAGAGGCAACCCTCATGCCATTTTCATTGCTCCAACTTTATCTCAGACACTCGGGCTTTTTCGTCTGATGCTTCAGCATCTGGCCTCTTGGCCTCCAATCCATTCTCCATTGTGCTAGCCTAGTGATCTTCTGTTATGCAACACACACACACACACACACACACACACAAACACACATACACACGTACACTCACAGGTATATAAATCTACTCTCTTCAGATAGGGAACCTACAACAGACCAAAGTACATATATCACCAAAGTCGAACTTGATAAAACAATGAATTTCATAGGTGTTTTATTACTTACAGGAACACAGGTGCAGTGATTTGAATAAGAATGGCCCAATAGGCTCATATATTTGAATGCTTAATCACCAGGGAATAACACTATTTGAAAAGACTAAAAGAATTGGGAGATGAGGCTTTATTGGAGGAAGTGTGTCACCGGCAGTGGGCTTTGAGGTTTCAAATGCTCAAGCCAGACACCATCTCTTCTTGCTGCCTGTGGATCTAGATGTAGAGCTCTCAATGTAGAGCTCTCCAGTACCATGTCTGCTTGTGTGCCCCTCCAGCATACCGTGATGATAATGGACTAAACCTCTCAAACTGTAAGCAAGCCCCAATTAAATGGTTTCTTTTATAAGTGTTACCTTGGTCATGGTAATTCTTCACAGCAATAGAACACTAAGAAAATAGGTGAGAGGTTACTTGCAGGAGTAGAAATGACTCAAAGACAGCTGTATCACCAAAGTCCACCCCAAGATGGTGACAGCTCACAAAAGCTGGAAACATGGAACATATGACCTGCAGGCAGCTCTGTAGGTTGGAGAATGGTTTTTCCAGGTGGCTCAGTTTATCTGAGCCTCTCTAGATAGCTCAGCAGGCTCAACTTCTAGGCAAACTGGCTGTTTGAGATTCTTCATTGCAACTTGGCTTATCTGAGTGATGCTCAGCCATCTTTACTTTCTTTATACTCTTGAGGAAGGAGGAGCCTAGGGAGTCTGGCCAGTTTCAGGGACTTCCTAATGCTATTTGGAGTTGTTTACTTCCTTTCATAATGAGCTTTCCTGCTGGATGGAATGTTCTAACCTGAAGGAAATGGCTTTACAGCCTACCAAGTCATAAAAGTAGCTATGGCATTCCTTGCCCTAAGACTTTCCACTGGGACCACCCATGAATAATAAAACCTCTGGCTGGCTCATGAAGTCTACAAAGACAGCCGTCACTCAGTGATGCCTCATACTTTTTAAACAACCTCTCCACACTGACAGTGTCTGCACACAATTTCCCACGTTCCCATGGTAAGTATGATGGTTTGAATAAAACATCCCCCATAGGCTCATAGGGAGTGCTGCTATTAGGAAGTGTGGACTTGAGAGAGGAAGTGTGCCACTGGGGGTAGACTTTGGGGTTGCAAATACCAAGCCAGGCCCAGAGTCTCTCCTACTGCCAGAGAATCTGGATGTAGAACTCTTAACCACTTCTCCAGCACCATGCCTGCCTGCTTGCTGCCCTGCTCCCCTCCATGATGACAATGAACTAAACCTCTGAACTCTGAGCCAACCCGAATTAAATGCTTTCCTTTATAAGAATTTCTGTAGACATGGTGTCTCTTTACAGCAATAGAAACCATAACTAAGAAAGTGGGTATGAAAAACAACATTAGCAAAACTTCCCGATCTCCTATAGGTAGGATGCAGGTGTGCCCTGTGGGTCTTTCTAATAATATCCCTCCAGCACAAAGCAGATGGTGAGTCAGGATGAAAAAAAGCACATGCCCCAGCAGACCCCAGAAGGTCCTCCTTTGTCAGATACACAGAGTACTGCTTCCCCTGCAGTAGCTTCTGGGGTCCAAATCAGGATTCTTGGGCCCTGGCCACCATGCTGTGTGTCGGTCATGACAGCATCATTTCTGACTACATGTGCCTGACTCATGGTGGAGCCTGCAATGTCATCAGGAACCATGACTACATACAAGGTCTTTCATGTCCCTGTTTCTAACAAATGTCTTCTCTCTTTGCACTTCTCTACGTGTTCCATAGTATGAGTTCACCATGTTACAAATATTTCAGATCCACCAAATATCTCAGTTTCCCTCCAGCTCTTGGCGTTTTTCCACAGCATGCCCCTGTGTCTAAACACTCATAGCTCTTCCTTGTTCTTCTAGATTACTCCTGTTCAGTTTTCAGTCTTAAAAGTCCTTGCAAAATTCCCTCTTTGAATCACACTTCCTGCAGCCCAAGGGTGATTGCATTTTAATCTGCAATTAACTCATCTACATCTATAGGCGAGAAACGTTTGGGCTTTGTTGACCATTTGCTGTGGGAAGCTCATGCTTTGCTTGAATATAAGCCTGCTTGGTTTTCTGCTAGGAAATGTCCTATCTAATTCAGTTAGCTGTCTTGAGAGCTGCTAGCCTGCTAACTATACTCACCCACTATCCTCGTTGGTTTGTGGGAGAGAGTGCCTGACATCAGCTGAGCCCATCAATTTCTCATTAAATCCCTAAGTCTAATATGTGGGCCCAAGAACTTTGGGAACCATGTTTATCATGCTGCTTATTTGCTCTTTGACATGTTAGTACAAGATTAATTATTTAAAACAAACACCTCCCTGTTTCTTTGAGTCAGGAATCTGATGCAGCTTTCCTGGGACCTCTGCCTCCAGGTATCATCAGAAAACTGTAATCAAGAAGTCAGCTGGTGTCCCCACTTCATCTCAAGGCTCAGATGGGGAAGGTTGTCCTGCCAAGTCCACATGAACAGGCCCTATGATCTTTGTGCATTGGCTGCTGTTGGCAATGGGGTTCCCTACCTGACTGTGGGCCAGAGGCTGCCCTCAGTTCCTCACCTCATGAACATCCTTAATGTGCCCACTGGTTTCATTCAAGCCAACAAAGGAAAACTGCCATAGTCTTTTTTTTTTTAAATATACTACAGATATATACTGCATGCTGAGCACAGTCCTCCAGCCCTGTTAATTCTGTTTGTTCCCTAGACAATTTCACTTCTACATTGATCTCTCTCTCTCTCTCTCTCTCTCTCTCTCTCTCTCTCACACACACACACACACACACAGGGAGGAAGGCAGAGAGAGAGGAGAGAGTGTGTGTGTGTGTGTGCATAAAGTTATATAGAATCTAGGAACTGCAAATATGAGAAAACATCTGATATTCATCTTTTTGAGAAATCTTAATTCATACACTTTGATTGTATACAGTTTAATTTCCTTGTAAATGGCATACTTTTGTTAATCTTTATGACTGCCAAAAGCTCCCACTATGTATATCTGCCACACTTTATTTATCCATCCCTCTGTTGTTGAACATCATAGTACATTGAATATTAGAGATGGCCTTTCATGATATTCTGTTGGATCAAATCAAGAGTGTTCAAATACTTGGCATATGTTCAAAGAGTTGGCAGTTTGAAGTCATCAAGTTATTAGATGTTGGAACCTTTAAATGTTCTCATTTTATGTTCTGAAGAAGTTATGAATGAAAAGGAAGTGAGTACTTTGTACTTGGTCTCACAACTAGCGATGTAAGAACAGCACTGCTACACGGCTTTAAATTCTAACTGTGCTTAGTTACACCAGATGCCTCCAGATCCTGGGGTTGGAAAGGTGGGTCAAAATCATGGACAACCGCACAGCGGGTTTGTAGGGTTGGTTTCTCACCGTGAACAGAGGCCACACAATTCCCTCCTCCCTCAGGGGCTAGGGGAGGTGGTTCAGCACCTTGGACAGCAGGCCGTCAAACTCACCCCGGGAAAATTCTTCAGAACCATGGATAGAGGCTCTTTGGTACCTCCACCTCTTTGGGCCCGGGTGGATGAGTGGGCATCTAAACACATTAGATAGATAGCTCAGGACCATGGACAGCAACCCCATTTTTCCACCTCTGTGAAGCGGGATTAGACAGGGATGATCCACATCACCCCGCCTGTGAGGTTGTTGAAAGGTGAGTCAGTCTGTGAGGTTGTTAAAAGGTGGGTCAGTACTATGGACAGCAGCATCCTTGCTTTGCAGGGCAGTTCAGTCATAACTGACCAATGGCTGAGTCCATGAATTAAGAATTGAAATAAAAACATCCAGTCTACCAAGTAAAGACTTAGAAGGCTGAGATTACTTTTGAGAAGATTTATACTCTTGCTATATATATGAGAGTATTTCTCTTGTGGCTGTGAGGGATAGCATCTCAATGCTTGTCAGGCAAAGGAATTTCGTTTAGTTGCTATTTTTTTTAACAGGCATTCAATAATTCTTGAGAATCTGTTTCGGAAAGAAATCAGCACTCTTGCAGCTCAATGATCTAAAAATATGCTGTGGGAAAAATTATTTTATAGCCTAATGCAGAATGCCTCTCTCTCGTCCTTTTTGCTGAATATTGTTCTTTGTTCCTGCAGAGTCATGTGCTTATTCCCCCACTGCTTTGGTTCACACAGTCCAAGTAGTTGAGGCATTTTGCTTGCTCTTTTTAATACTTGAAGGCTGTCAGCCTTTATTCTGGCACAGCAGGAAGTGGCCCTCGAGGGGGCCTCTCTTACTGGATCTGAAAAGGAAATCTTTCAAATTTGCTATTTGCAGAAATTTGAACATAAATACTTCCAGAAAAAAGTATCCTTGTAAATATCCCTATTTCTGGATTTGAAGGCTCGGAGTGAGACAGTCATAAGTTCATATTAAAAGCTAGTTGTCCCCGCTAGAAGTGACAATGCTTTTGCTTTAGAGCAGTTTTGGGGGTGTCAGGAAGTAGATATGCACTCTTCATGAGACACACAATGAAAAGATTAAACATGATTTTTGAGAACAAAAACTGGGGGAAAGTTGCTAGACACTCATTGGGGTTCACCCTTGAATCTTCCCCACTGTTCTAGATGGGTTTTTGCCGATGTGACAAACATGCTGACCAAAAACAACTTGAGGAGGGAAGGACTTATTTGGCTTATACTTCCAGGCCACAGTCCCTCATTAAAGAAAGTCAGGGCAGGAACTTGAAGCAGAAACCAAAGAAGAACACTACTTACTGCCTTTCTTTCTCTGGTCCATGCTCGGCTAGCATTCTTTTCGAACCATGATCACATTTCCAGAGCTGGCACTGCCCATGGTGCTCTGGACCCTCCTCCATCAATCAACCATTAAGACAATTCCCCACAAACATGGCCACAGGCCAATCTGATCTGGGAAATTCTTCAATTGAGGTTTCCTCTTCCCAGATGACTCTAAGTTGTGTCAAGCTGACAGTAAATACTAGTCAGTAATGCCACCATATGCTGCAATCTCTATGAAGTCAGGAACTTTGCCATTCATCTTACTGTCAGTCCTGTCCCCATGCCAAGCTCTAGATTCCCAGTAAAGGTGGTTTGAAAGGAATAACTCAAGTGAAGCAGCTCTGTATCATATAAGGACTGAATCTGCCTTCTCCAATAAATTACACTGTTGCTTTCTTCCTCCCCTCCCCCCGCCTTTTTTAAGCTTTTGTGAAATATCAACAGTTGGAAAACTCTGAAAGGAAACTCTTGTAACTCACGGGAAAGTCTTGGAGGTGGCAGCAGTGTGGGGAAAGCATGATGAGGGAGTGGAAAAAGGGGGAATTCTTTTATTGTGCCACGTAGTATTTGATTAAAATTATAATATAGGGAATTTGGATGTAAGAAATCTATCTCGGATGCTTCTAAATGAAACCCCGTCCATCAAAAGCTGAGAGCCATTGTTAGCGTTTTTCATTGTATCTCAGCAAGGTGACATTACTCACCCACTGTACTGCTGCATGAACGGCATCGCCTGGCTTTATCTAGGAATGTCTACATGAAGCCAGTGGTGGCTTTATTCCTTCCCTCCTCAACCATGACAGTTATGCAGACAGATTCTCAAGAAAAGAGAAGATGTTTTTGATCTGCCTTGGGCACAAGATTTACCAGAGTCTCAGCTCCTCACTGCAAAATGTGCAACACAGGCTCATCTCAGAGGCCTCTTTCAAAAGTCAGCAAAACTATATGAGGCTCCATTGTAATTCTATAAGAAATTTCCTTCCTTTCTTTCTCTCCCTCCCTCCTCTCCCTCCCTCTCTTTTGCTGTGGGAACTTCTTCAGTCATTAACCTTTAAGATACCAGCCCACTTTGGGCATGGTCTAATGTACTATAAATGCAGATGAAAAGCATGCACTGGGCCTCTTGGCCACTGGATTTGGTTCCAGTACCCAGTGCACACAGAGGACTGTAGATCACTACTCTTTCTATAAGTTTAACCCCTAATAAATAAGCCTTTGTTATACTCCATTCTGGGCTATTTTGGAACTCTTTTGTACACCAGCACCCTCATTTCCTCTCTCCTTCTCTCTCTTCCTTCCTCCCTCTCTCCTTTCTTCCCTTCCTTCATCTCCTGTCTCCTTCCTTTCCTTTCTTCCTCCCTCCCTTGTCTCCTTCCTTTCCTTTCTTCCTCCCTCCCTTGTCTCCTTCCTTCGCTTCCTTCATCCCTCCTCCCACACCTCCTTCCCTCCCTCCCCTTTCTCCTTTCTTTCCTTCCTTCCTCCCTCCCTCCCCTCTCTCCTTCCCTCCCTTTCTTCCTCCTTCCCCCTCTCTCCTTCCTTTCCTCCCTCCCTTGTTTGTGATTATCTTTGTGTTTCAGTAGAATAGCCCCTGTTTTAAGTAGTGAAATGAATGAAAGAGCAGCAAGTCCTGAGTGGAACTATGAGCCCTTGGGCCCTCCTGGTTTGCTTCTGTTGGTATTGGCACTACAGGAGGAAGAAATCTGAGAAGGTGTATGGGGAAACTTCACTCTATAGTATTAAAGAAAGACGCCAAGTCCCACCCTGGACTGGTCCCTAGTGACACTCTGGGAAAAATCTCTTCTATTTGCAGGGCTGCAGCTTTCTCACTAGCACAGTGGAGCTCATGACTGAGATCTCATGACATGTGAAGTTGTGGGCATGAAAGTCCTATAAGAATCATAGAACTCATGGCTGGAGAGATGGCTCAGGGGTTTGGAGCACTGGCTGCTAGAAGACGTGGGTTCAATTCCCAGCACCAACATGGTAGCTCACAACTGTCTGTATCTCCAGCTACAAGGGATCTGATGCCCTCATATGGAAACACATGCAGGCAAAACACCAATGAACATAAAAATTAGTTTAAAAACAAACAATAGAACTCCACAACAGAACCCCACAAGAGTGCCTACACTACTGTTGTTACTAATCACTATGGAACTCCAAAACACTAGGAGCATTTGAAACTGACATCCAAAAGAGAATATTAAGTGGGTTTGGTGATGTACATCTGTTCCCAGCACTGGGGAGACTGAGACAGGAGGGTGGAGAACTTGAGATCAGCCTGAGTTAAAGAGTATGAGTCTGTCTCAAACAAAACAAAACAATTTACTAATTTACTTTTCCATTGCCGTGATAAATACCATGAATAAAACCAGCATGGGAAGGAAAAGGTTTCTTTGACTAACAGGTTAGAGTCCATCACTGTGGGAAGCTAAGGCAGGATTCCAGAGGTGGGAGCTGGTGTGGAGGCCATGGAGGAGCAGTGCTTACTGACTTGCTCCTCAGGGTTCGCTCAGTTTTCTTTCTTACAGCTCCTGCTATGAGCTGTAGGGGTGATACTGTCCACAATGGGCTAGACCCTCCCACACTAACCTTTATTGAAGAAAATACCCTGCAGACACTCCCACTGACCATTCTGATGAAGACAACTTTTAATTGAGGTTCCATCCTCCATACTGATTCAACCTTGTGTCAATTGGACAAACACTTAACAGTACATAAGGAAAATCCTTTCACTTCAATGTCATGTTCCCAGGGCAGTGTCTAAGAGTGTGTTTTACCTGTGAGTAGTTGGGAGCAGCTGTAAATGAATCCCGTCACTGACGAGGGATGGTTAGGAGCGGGAATGCCCCTTCGGTTTCTGCGCTCTGTAGTCTCATCTACTGTTGTCTGGGACTGAAGCTGGGCCCTTGAAGCAGAAGGAGGCAGGAGCTGAGCCTCGTCCCTAACAGCAACAAATGGAAAAGTGCTTCAGTAGAAGGGAAGGGGATGTGTTGGTGGCGGTTGGATCATGGATTGGCTATATCTTGAAGGTGAGTTATCTCTATCTTGAATCTGGTGTTTGTAGGAGTCTCCAACTTTTCTCTTTCTTTTGATGTCTTGCTACACTTTCTGTTAAATAATGGCCCCAGAACTCAAGAAGCCTGCTGCTCCACAGATAACTGGAAGAGTTCTGAGCTCACGGTGCTTTCCACCTCAGAGCCACTGGGGCTCTCCAAAGAGCAGACAGAAACGCCTGGGTTTAACAAGTGGGAAGTGGCTTAAAGCAACTGTATTATAACTTCATCATCTTCCAGAAATGTCAACCCAAACCCAGAGAGGCTGTTGTATGACAAAACCTTTCCTGGGAAGACACAACACACATCTCTATTCACACTAGAGAGGGCAGACCGGAGTACAGATGCCACTAGTGTCCAACATGGGGAAGCAATACATTTTATTGGGGTTACTTAGAGGAGCAGAAATGACTCGAAGACAGCTGTATCACCAAAACCCACCCCAGCATGGGTGACATCTCACAAAACACAGTTGGAGAGTGTCCTTTCCAAGTGACTGGTCTAAACCTCTTCTAGTTGTTACATTTGAGACACGGTTGGATAGATAATCCACGGTCCCGCCTAAAACTCCTGTACTCATCCAGACTGCCCCTGCTCTGAAATCAGATGGCCTTCCATGCAGAGGACAGACTTGCTCAGCGTGTGCTCCCCAGTCTCTCAGGATGCAAGGTGAGCTTTGCAATGCCCTGGCTCTAATAAATGAGATGAAAGACTGAGCTTGGCATCGTGGGATTTGGGGATGTGATTCCTGTCTGTTTGGGGGCATTCCAGAATCTTAGAAAAATATCCTAACACAGAACTAGATGAGATAGCATGCCCCTGAAGTCCCAGCTACTTGGGAGGTTGAGCCAGGAAGATCACTTGAGTGCAGGCATTTGAGGACAGATTGAGAAAGATGAGAAAATCCTAAAACCAGTGAAAGGCCAGCTTATTGCTGACACTGGAAATGTTAGGGGGAAAAAACAGACCCAGGAACTGTCAGGAAAGGCCCTGGCTGTTGCTCTTCCCTTTGCTCTCCAGACGACCCTCATGCAGCCTGGAATGTCCAGTCATTCACTTGGTTGCACGTCCTTCAGCTCTTTCTGTTGTTAAAGCTGAAGGTTGTGTGGTAGGCTTTGTGGATAGGCCTTGTCTCTGTCTTTTGGTGGAAAGCCTTCTGGGAAAGTACAAATGCATAGAATACCTTGCTGCAGTTAGCAGTTGGGTGTGCAGAACTGTGCCAGGTGGGGTGACGCGGAGAGACTTTTAGAAGATGTCCAGTGTAAGGAAA
>JABTXL010000483.1:115192-126883 GCA_025134845.1 Neodon shergylaensis | reverse complement strand
ATCCATCATGTACTCACTCATCCATCCATCTATCCCTCTATCCATCAATATACATAATCATCATTTATCCACCCACCCACCCATTCATCCATGTACCCACTCATCCATCATCATCATCTACCCATCCATATATACATATATATACCCATCCTCTACCCACCCACTCATCATTCATTCATTCATTCATTCATCTACCCACCTGTTTATCCATCCATCTATCCAACCACCCATTATCCACTTATCCACCCAACCTTACATTCATCTATCCATCCATCCATCTATCTACCTGTCCACCTACTCATATGCCCACCCATCTATCCACTCATCCATCCATCCTTCCACCCATCCGTCTTGCTAATAGGTATTGATGGTGACCAAAGAATACAGAGGTAAAAAGACAGGGCTTCAATAAGACCACAAGAGAGAAAGAAGGTTTAAGGGCAGCAAGAGTCTCTTTCTGCTTGGTGCCAAAGTCTCTGTGTGAAGAAGCAGCAGTAGGAAAGTCAGGAGAAGTGGGTAGGGACTCATCTCCAACAGAAGCACTTAGGAATGGTCACAGTGAGTTGGTAGCTTAGAGGGAAAGGGGAGGGGACTCTGAGGAAGGGCAGAGAGATGTCATTTACAGTGAGAGTTTGGAAACTAGTTCTGGATGAAGTGTGAAGGGAGCATGGGGATGGGGCAGAAAATAGCAGAGGCAAGGGGACCAATGAAGAGGCTCTCACTTCTGCCAGAGGGGTGGAGCAACTGGGCAAATGTCATGGCAGAGGAGAGAGGAGGTCACAAGCCTCACTTCACATGCTGTGACTTTTTGAATGAGAATGACACACTACAGGCTCATATGTTTGATTGCTTGGTCCCTGATATCAAAACATGTGGTCTTGTTGGAGTAGGTGTGTTCATGCTGGAGGAGCTGGGTCACTGGGGGTGGGGATGGGGGGTGTGCTTTGATTTCTCTGCCTGCTGCCTGTGGATCAGGATGTAAAGCTCTCAGCTATTGCTCCAGCACCGTGCTTGTCTGCTTTTCACCATGGTGTTTATGGGCTCAACCTTAAAACTGTAAGCAAGCCACTGATTAAATACTTCCTATTACAAGGGTTGGATTGGTCAGGGAGTCTCTTCATGGAAATAGAATAGTAACCAAGAAGCATGACATTTTCAAAAGAGAAAGCTAAGAGATAATAGTCCTTGCCCATGGTCACAACCCAGTCCAGAATTATCCTGTAAGTTGTAAATGTTTGTTGTGGAAAAGCTAGGCTCTGCCCCAGATTTCCAGAGAAGCATGTCTCAGTGTCTTCATCAGCCATGACTGGGACTTGACTGTCAGTCCTCTGGCTTCACTTGTGACTTTTGTGTCTGCCCTTTGACCTTTGTGTTTGCCCTTTGGAAGTCAAAAGCAGGTGTTTTCCACATCTGTTTGCTTTGAGGATGTTTGGAGTCTTGCAATGTGGACAATTTTCATAGCTTGGCCCTCTAGGAAAGACAAAGGCTGGAATGTCGGGGAAGCAGAGAGAGGAGGAGGAAGGACAAAGTCGGAAAAGCATCACTCTTGCGAGAGAAAAGCCGCATGGAGGAGGAGGGACACCAGCTGCTGGTGCTGCCGCTATTCAGACAGTGGCAGCCCACTGTGGACAGTGACCATGGGGGACACTAGCTGTGGGTAGAAGTTGTTAAGAAGGAAGACCTCTCTTCCTAGGAGGCCTGACCTGGGTCGGGGGAGAGGAAGGGATGGGCGCTATCCCAGCAGCCTCTGCTCTCGAGAGGCTTGACAATGACCCTCTTCCTATATGCTTGGAACACTGACTTGTCTGAAATCCAAACCTTGTGAGCCAAGGGTGAGTCTGATGTTGAAAAGAAAGGCGGCGTAGAAGTCCTGGGCGCGCAGTAGGTGTTCCATAAAGGCTGACTATGGGGGGGGGTGTGAGGAGGTCTTGGGTTTCTTGGCCCCTCTGAATCCAGAACACCCTATAGATGCCGCGTTTTCTGCCCGCAGCCTCTTGTTCAGCCTCATGCATTTTGCATGTCCCCCTCCTTTACAAAGTGGATTCTCGAAGTCAAGGCGATGTGGAGTGACATACTTTCTCTCTCACGGGCTGCCTCTCCACAAACCCTGTGTGACTGGAGGAAAATGAGCCAGGGTTTCTCACTGCGTGTGCTGGGCTGTGGAAATCCTTGGGCTATAAATAGCACGTGTGTGTTTTTTTAATATGATGGACTCATTTTCTCTGATCATAAAATCTATGGCTTCTATTTATAGCCATGGTGCTGCTCCTAGTTCTGAGGGATTGTAAAAATAGGTTTAAGGAAATAGATGTGCTTAGCCAACCTTCCCAGCTTAGAGACAGCAGAAGGGGCTGGCAGATGGGGGCCCCAGGATTTGGGCTGTTGGCATTAACCCCATGCTGTCGGGGAGTTGTTCTCAGTTCCAGGCCCCTCAGGTCTCCATCCTTCAGCTCGAATTGCATTTGCTTGGATGAAGAGCTGTGTTCATTCACTCCCTGAGAGCCCGCTTCAGCCCAGCCCAGCTGGAAGGCTCTTGGGAAATAAACGCATTTGTACACCACAGCAGCCAGCTGACAAAAGCAGGAGACCTGGTGCCCAGCACGACACAGGTGCGCGGTGAATGAGAGAATGCCCAGGAAGCCTCCAGAAGCCACCTCAGTGCTGCCCAGGGAAACCCCAGAGCCACCTGTGAGAGGCAGAAAAACATCCGGCTGCTAATTCCTGGAACTGAGGCATTGTCACTATGAGTGTGACTGGACTCAGATCTTCAGATGGCCTGATGGAGCTTTAAGCACAATTTTAGAAAACATTTCCCCCCAGAACCCTCCGAGGGAAAGACAACCCTCCATACCTCAGTTGCACTTTTGCCTCTAGAACCATATGAGATTTGTCTTTTCTCTTTTTGTCTTCACATGTGCTAAGTCTGCCTTACCTATGTTTGATCAGCCCAAGCAAGTCTTAAACATGTGATCCTTCTGTCTTTAGCCTCCTGAGCCTCTGATAATGGGTGTGCCGAGGCTCACTGCAAATACGTCCTTGCAGCCACCAAGGTGGTGGTCTTAGCTGCAATGGAAATCCACTTGTCAAAGAAACACTTGAACTGTCAGTCAGGGTTACCTAACATGCGGGGGCCACCCAGTGTCCATTTGCTTCTGTTGGGCCCTATAGGCACCCCAGTTGCATAGCCAGAGCCCCTGCCTTGCTCAGCTCATCCTTACACAAGGCTAGCTTGTCCTAGGGTGCAGGTGCTTGCTTTAGTTAACTGGAATCTGTAAGAGGCCAGAAGATGCCTGGTGAAGGCTGCTGCAACAGGAAGACCAAAAATGTTGCCCCCAAAGAGTGCCACCCATACACACACACACACACACACACACACACAATCAGCTGCACCTTATTTGCTTCTTGTTTACAGTTTTATTGAGGTATAAGATATATACCATATATAATGCTACAGCAGATGCAGCCGCTGAATTTGAACTTCCAAAAACTCACCTAAACCAGGACCCCCAAAACACTCACTTGCAAAAGGGCTCTTCCCCCTTTGACAGGTGTGCCCTAACTGAGAGCCGTCCTTTTAGATTATTTCCTAAAGTGTGTAACAGAGTGATGTGGGATTCCCCTCTGTATGCTGTGAATATCATTGGTTAATAAAGGAACTGCTTTGGGCCTATAGCAGAGTTATAGGGGAACAGAGCTAGGCAGGGAAAATTAAATGGAGAAGCCATGTAGCCCCATCGGAGCAAGATGGAACTTCAGCCACAGCCACGTGGTGATACACAGATTAATAGAAATGGGTTAAATTAATATGTAAGAGTTAGCTAATAAGAAGCTAGAGCTAATGGGCCAAGCAGTGATTTAATTAATACAGTTTTTGTGTGATTATTTCGGGGCTAAGTGGCCAGGAACCAACAAGCGGCCTCCTTACAGGGTTTGGTGGTTTGAGTGCCCCATATGGTTAAGTTCAATGCGTTAGTCCTTCCTTCCCCATGTTTGGGTTGTGCTCTCTGGAAATCACATGGGGTCTGGCCATAGCTTCTAAGTCACTGTCACACAGATCCAAAAGCCGAACCAAAGGGTCCTTCATTAACACAGCCAATTACACAACTCCTTAAGCCAGCGGTTCTCAGCTTTCCTAAAGCTGCAACCCTCATATTGTGGTGGCTTCCAACCATAAAATGATTGCTGTTGCTGCTTTGTAACTGCAAATTTGCTACTATTACGAATCATAATGTAAATATATGTGTTTTCCAATAGTCTTAGGTGACCCTTGTGAAAGAATTTTCAACTCTCAAAAGGGTCGAGACCCACAGGTTGAGAAACACTGCCTTAAGCCCTTGTGTTTTAGCATGTTCTAATATGTTTTGGCATGTTCTAACAGTCTGGTCCACTTCTTTGGCCTGCAGTTTGCATCCACTGCATGCCTGACCTGTGCATCCTCAGCGTTGTGTTCCAGGACAAGCAGCACCCTGTCTGCAGGTCAGCTCCCTAGAGGGGGACAGACCGCTGCTGTCTCAGACTCCCCCACACACCACAGATGTTTGCTTTAGTCTCAGTCCAGGCACCCCCATAGCTCTGTCACCCTCCTGCCTTTAGCGGCTTTTGTTTTAACATCACCCCAGAATGGAATCTCTTTGAAGACATTGCGAGTGACAATTAGGGATTCAATTTAAGAAAAAATTCAACCCTAGGTGGTCCTGCCAAGTCAAATAACTCAAAGGCAGTGACAACACCTGACAGGCAGAGGCGACACTGGCACAGGAGACATGTTCTTTTTAAAAATCAATGTTTGGCTGCTGCAACGTAGGACTGTTGACATTGGAAAAGACAGGCTCTTATAACTGGAGAAATACAGTGTAATAACTGTCAGGTGCCATTGGCTCAAGTTAATTCTTTCCAAACGCTACATTAGATATGGGCATGACTCAAAGCACTAACCCTCTTAAGGCCTCTCCTTGAGACTTGCAGGTGTCTTTAGACCTTGGGTGGCTCTGACCTCCATCGGGCAAAGATGGTGGGGAAGGTTGACGATTCCTGCTTTTTCTAGCATTGTGACTGCCCCACAGATGATACTCAGCAAGTAATTCTTGATTGACTGTTAATGACGCTTCCCTACCTGGATTAGTGATGCTGAGATTTTGTAGCGAATGGGGTTAGAAGGCTGGGGAGATGCCGAGTTGTTAAAGTATTCACACGTGGAACTGAGTTGGATCCCCCAGAATCTATATGAAAAATAACAAGCTGAACATGACAGTGGCTGGCACCTGTAATCCCAGCACCGAGGAAGCAGACACAGAAGAGCCCCTAGGGCTCACTGACCAACCCAGTCTAGGAGAATCAGTGAGCTCCAGCTTCTGGGAGAGACAGTGTCTCAAAAACCAGAGAGTGACTGGAGTGGCACCCAGTGTCAGATACTGGCCCCCACCCCACATACATGAACATACATGAACACACACAGGCATACGCACATGTGTCTGCAAAATAGTAATTGGAGCAGCTGATCCCTAAAGGCATGATTTCGGCTTGGCTAGCCTTGAAAGGCAGATAGGGTAAGAAGTGTGAGGGGGTAGCAGAGGGTGTGCATCTTGGGGAGGGACAGTCGTTCAGACAAAAGAATGTCACCAAGAAGAAGCACAGGGAAGCGATGCCCAGCAAGGTCAACTAAGGATGTGCCCTTATTGAGGTAGAATGTTCCAGAAGGCCGGGGTGGCAGAGTAGCGAGCAGCACAGGACTTGCTCTGTCGCACTCCAGAACAGATCTGCCCAACACCGTTTGTCAGAAGTTTCAGAGCTCTGAAGTATTTGACCTTTATCTCGCGCCATTTAAGAGGACTTTCAAACAATCAGGCCAGCACAGGCACTTGAGCCAAAACGAACTCTTTCTTTTCTTTAATTTCAAACTAGCCAGCTAGAATATCGCTTCTCACCTTAAGTACCAATGTGACATTTTGAGCTAAACAAACTCCAAGTCAGACTCTAATTACCACGACGCTGCCCTTTCCAGCATCCCTGCCTCCCTGTGACACCACACACTGGCTCTCCCAGGTCTCGATGGCCTCCTGTTCTCTGATTCTGTGGCTTCCAGGCATGGTTCGCAATACCTGGGACCAAATATTGGGGTAATATTAGCTCATATGCTTGGCCAAATAGAACTCACTGCCTTAGCCAGCCTCTCCCAGTCTCCTATGTTAGTCTGAATCTGTGCTGTGTAACTGAACACGTGACTTGGGGTGTGCAAAGAGGCTTGGGAGTCTAATGGGAAGTTGCTGGCATCAGGCTTGGGGGTGTGCTGAGTGTCTCCTAACCCAAACAGTGGAAGGGTGAGAGACTGAGCAAAGGGGGAGGGCATGCTCCTATAAACAATCCCACCCTCTAGTTAGTACCCAGAGCCCTGAGAACCTATCCCCTATCTACTGATGAGGATTGAGCCCAGTGACCTGAACACCTCTTAAAGGCCCAGGCTCCCAACACTGGTCCTTTGGGGGAAGGAACTTCCAACACATAAGCCTAAGAATAGTGAAGGATATTGGATTGAGTTCCCCAAAAGACACACTGAAGTCCCAAGTCTTAGGACCTGTGAATGTGGCCTCATTTCAAAATAGAGATTGTACTGTCTAGTTTTACGTCAACTTGACACAAACTAGAGTCCTCAGCGAGGAAGGTGCCTCGGTTGGGGAAATGCCTCCATGAGATCCATCTGTAAGGCATTTTCTTAATTAGTGATTTATCAGGAGAGTCTGGCTCATGGTGGGTGAGGTCACCCCTGGGCTGGTGGTCCTGGGTTCAAAGAAAGCAGGCTGATCAAGCCATGGAGAGCAAGCCAGTAAGCAGCTCCCCTCCATGGCCTGTGTATCAGTTCCTGTCTCCGGGATCATGCCCTGTTAGAGTTCTTGCCCTCACTGCTTTTGATGACGAAGAGTGAAATAAACCCTTTCCTGCCCAGCCTGCTTTTAGTCGTGGTGTTTCATCACAGCAACAGTGACCCTGACTAAGACAGGGATTTCTGCTGATGCAATCAACTTCGACTGAAGCCATATTGGTTGAAGCAGACCCTAATCCAGCATCTGGCTTCCTTACTGAGGATTCTGGAGACAGAAAGTCAGACATGGGAGAGAAGGCCATGGGACTAAGAGCAGCCTTTGAGGGATGTGGGGAATAGCCATCAACTGGGGCGGGGGAGGCAGGACAGGTTCCTTCACTGCCATCAGAAGGGACCAACACTGCCGACAGCTGGGTCCTGGACATCCGCCCTCCAGTTCTGTGGAAAACACAGTTTTGTCACCTCAGTGTTTGGCTTTTGATCACGGAAAACTAATTCAGTTAGGGGCCCTCTGAAACAGAGTGGCTCGCCCAATATCTTAGAACCATGCGGTCAATGCAGAGGCCCCAATGCTCAGATGTCCTGGTCATAAACCCAACTCAAATGACAGCCGGGGTCCACCCTCTGCCAAGTGTCACAAATCCCTGTCCCTGTGCTAATGGGAGGGCCAGGAACCTGTGTGGGTCCAGTCACTACAGGTCTTCCTGACCAGCAGGACGTTTCTCTCTCACCTCCTGGCTCACCGATCTCCACAGTGGTTGGTCCTGAGCTGAAGAGAGCAGAGCTCATGAGCAGCGCCTCTCTGTGAACGTGGGGTTTCGAGCCACTACAGTGGGCTGCCGCCTCTGCTGCTTCCCTTTGTACCCGAGAGAGACTGCAGCAGCCGGAAGGGGGCAGACGGGGGCAGATAGTCGCAGACAGAAAGTAGCTTGCTTACATCAAGCTCTTAATAAATACCAGCTGTGCTCCTAGACTGTGAGCAGGAAAAGTGCCAATTGCTCACTTTGGGCAGACACAGAACTCTCAAACCCTGTGCACCTCGAACTCCAAGATCCTTTGTACCAGGCGTGCAAAACCAGTTCTGCCTGTTTTTCAAATAGAATTAAATGTTCAGTGCTCTGAGAGTGGTCAGCAGGGGTCAGGGCAGAAGGGATGGAGAAGAGAGCACACATCTCACGGCTTCTAGCAGGAGGACTAAGCTTGGAAGACCTGCACAGGCTGCTGGGAATGTAGCCCGGCAGCAGAGTGCTTGTCTAACAGGTGTTATGGCCTGGCCTCCGTCCTCAGTACTGCCCCGTAGAGGCTGTTGCTAAAAACAATGGGCTATATAGTTCAAAATTTTGAAGTAAAATTTCAAATGTTCTTACACTGAATAGGTTAATAAGCTCAACCTAATCATTCCATGTGCACACAGACTTGAAAATATCACACTGGGGGCTGGGGGGGTGGCTCAGTCAGTGAAGTGTGTGTTGTACAAGCAAGAAGACCTGAGTTTGGTCCCTGGAAACCATGTAAAGTCTGAAAGAGAAGCTGTGGACTCATAATTCCAGCGTGGGGAGATGGGAACAGGCAGACCGCTGGGACCACCAGACCAGCCAGATGAACCTAGTAGATACACCCCAGGTCCCAGTGGGAGACCCTGTCTAGAAAAGCAGAGTAGAAGACTCCTAAGGAATGACACAGATGTTGACCTCTGACCTCCGCACACATAAACATGCATGTGTCTTCCACAAACATGCTTACACACAACACACAAATGCCCATTACATTGTACCCCACAAATACATACAGTAAGTCAAGTGGTTCTCCCCTGTGCTGGGCACCAAACATAGGGTCTCACACATGCCAGGGTCGATATAATTCTGAAAGATGTTTCAGCTCCTTTCATACCTTTTAGTTTGAGGCATTTTTTTTAAATTCTGAAGTCCAGGCAGGCCTTGGACTCCCAGTTCCCCTGTCTTAGCCTTGCAAGTGGCTGGGATGTAGGTCTATGCCACCAAGCTCTAGAAAAAAAAATTAGATACAAAAAATTTAAGAAGACCCTGCTAAAAATCCAACCATGCCATCAAAAAACAAACGGTGAAGGTCTCTGGTAACTGTGGCAAGCAGGCTATAACTGTAGTCTGATGTGGTAAAGCTGGGCCACAGATCCTGCCGTGGGGATCCCAACCCTCACTGTGGGATCGCTGTTGTCCCAGGCCCTGAGGTCAGATAGCCATCCTATTGCCTGCTCCTACCTGTATGGGGGAAGTTCTTCACATAGAAGACCAGAGTCTTTTATAAGCAAAGTGGAAATAAAAATATTAGACTTTCTTAAATTAGAGAAAAACTTGAAGCATTTTAAATGAATAGTTTTCTGCATCCAATCTTAGCCAATATTAAAAACAGATTTATAAAAACAGCTAGACTAATGTATAATTCGAAGCGGTGTGGAATGTGGAAGCCCAGAGTAGATACAGGAACTTAGAAAATGGTAGAGAGACTGTTTCATGGCTCCCTGTGTGAGTTCCTGTCGTGTAGCTGGGATTAAAACGGCTGACAGAATAATGTGGGGAGCAGGAGCTAAAATGGCTCACGGTTCTGAGGATTTCGTCCATCGGCCACATACTTGAGGTTAGGAGGAGTTCCTGGTGGCGGGAGTCTGTGGTGAGACAGAAGTCCCAGGCCACAGAAACTTCAAAGGTCTGCCAGACCCCACCTCCCAAACATCCCTCAGCACCCCCGACATGGCACCAAAAGCTCAAGGCCAAGCAGCCCACACAGGAGCTTATGGGTGGCGTGTCAGGTTCAAACTGTAGCAGGAAGGTCTGGTCCCACTGGCTCAGTCTCAAGCCCTTGGCCAGAGCATCAGGGCAGTGGGAGCTTGTACAGCCAAGCTGCTCTACTCCAAGGGAACAGTCTGGGAGCCTCTTACAGCCTTCAAAGGCCTGTCAGAGACCTTTGCTCCTGTAGGCCCTGCCTCCCCAGAGTCTCCACAGCATCCCCACATGGCATCAGCCACAGTTAGGGACCATGAATTATAAACACAAGACTGTGAGGACAGTTCACCATCAGTGGAGGATGGAGATTTTTAATGAATAATTATCTGGGATAGTGAACAAGACATCTGGGGAAAAATTCCCTGTGTCTCTTTTTACACCAAAGTAATCCCAGATGTTTTTTTTTTCTTTTAAAAAAAATAGCAATGTAAAAACAAGACTCAAAAAACCATACCAGCGAGATAGGACTAAGAAGATCAGAACCTAGGCTGATCCTGCCTCAGGCAGCCCCTGGCACACGAGAAGTGCTCAGTGATTAGCTGTGAAATCCCTTCATGCAGTGTGTGTGTGTGTGTGTGTGTGTGAGAGAGAGAGAGAGAGAGAGAGAGAGAGAGAGAGGTGTGCCAGGTTCTCCATAGCATGTTTTCCACATTTAAACTCATTTAATCCTTCTACTGTGACCATAATAGAAAGAAATATAGATTCAGAGACATAGGTAAGGAGAGATGGGTTGACCCCACGAAGAACACCTGTCAGTGACATGAGGGTGCATCAGTAAAAGAAAAGAAGGGTAAGGACTAGGGGAGGAGTGGGGACAGCATCTGTTGGACCCATGGACTCAGTCCACACAGCACCTAGCCCATGCTCAGTATTTAACAAGTAGGAATTGAATAAATGAATGGATTGCTCCTTGTTTCATTTCTGTTGCTATGACAAAATGCCCTGACCAAAACCAATGTAGGGAAGAAAGAGTGTATTAAGCTTAGAATTCTGATTTGAAGGGCCTTGAAGCAATTCATCACATCGACACTCAGGAGCAGAGAGAAATGAAATCAGGCTTGCTCACTTGTGCTCAGCCCCAACTCTATACGCTTACACAACCCCAAGATCCAGCCTAGAGAATGGTGCCACCCACATTCAGGGATCCCACTTTGATTAACTCAGTATTAAGAAAACCTTTCACGGGCTTGTTTATAGGTACCAACCTGACCCAGATAATCTCCCACTGAGCCTCTCTTCCAGGTGATTCTAAGTATGCCAAGTGGACAATTTAAACCAGTCACCACACACCCCATATCACAGCTCTCCTTCCTACATCTTCTATGGCCAAAGGCAAGGCACCCAGTCTTCCTTTCCTGAGAATCCCTGTGCTGAACTTTGACTTTCTCTGGCATAGCAGGGAAGCATAGCAGTACACACGGCGGCTGAAGCAGAAGCTGAGGCCTCCCATCTTGAACTGCAAGCATGAAGCAGAGAAAATGAATTAGAAACTGACGGAGTCTTTAAACACTCAACACCTGCCTCTGGTGACATGCATCCCCCAACAAGGCTGCACCTCCGAAGCCTCCTCAACCAGCATCATCAGCTGGGCACCAAACTTTCAAATATCTGAGACATGTAGAACATCTCACTCAAAACACTGTATTCAGCATTTGCCTGTAACCTCGGCATTTGTAGAGGCAGGAGATCAGAAGTTCAAGGCCATCCTCAGGTACACAGTTTGAGACCAGTCTGGGATACATGAGACACTAAAAAAGAAAGAAAAGGGGGGCAGACTCTGGGGGTGTGTATTTGATTGTTTTTACTACTCTTTTGCTCTTTGCTCTTTGGGGGACCCACCATCCAGCTCCCCCAAAAATTGCATGGATAGAGGCTTACTCTTTCTTACAAATGTCCAACCTTAGCTTGGCTTGCTTCTTGCCAGTTTTGCTTGACTTAAATTATCCCACCTACCTTTTCCTCTGGGATTTTACCTTTTCCTATTTCTGTATGCTGTTCTTTACTTTTTACTCCATGGCTTGCTGTGTAGCTGGGTGGCTGGCCCCTGGTGTCTTCCTTCCTTCTCTTGCTCCTCGATCTCTCCCCTGATTTCTCCTATTATTCTCTTTGCCTGCC